>JASSUY010013504.1:0-17883 GCA_032466535.1 Forpus xanthops | reverse complement strand
TGGAGACCTCATAGCAGCCTTCCAATATCTGAAGGGGACCTGTAGGGATGCTGGGGAGGGTCTCTTCATGAGGGACTATAGTGAGGGGCCAAGGGGTAACAGGTTCAAACTTAAACGGGGGAAGTTTAGATTGCATATGAGAAAGAAATTCTTTAGTGTAAGGGTGGTGAGGCACTGGAATGGGTTGCCCAGGGAAGTTGTGAATGCTCCATCGCAGGCAGTGTTCAAGGCCGGGTTGGACATAGCCTTGGGTTGCATGGTTTAGTGGGAGGTGTCCCTGCCCATGGCAGGGGGCTGGAACTAGATGATCTTAATGTCCTTTCGAACCCTAACTATTCTATGATTCTATGATTTAGTTACCCTATCTTAAGGGAGAAAGAGTTAGAAGCTGTAAAATTAGCAACCCAAAGGCATAACTTCAGTGCTTCGATCAAGCAGACAGAAACAACAGGTGGGGAAAGATTCCCAGTTCAAAATAACAATATTCACTAGCTACATGTGTATTCTTAGCTACCAATGAGTTATAGACAGAAGCTGTCGATGTAAACTGCATTCTGTCTTAAAGGTTTCATGTAGGAAGATTTTTCTGCCTCTTCCCCATGACTGAATAAGCATGAAAAAGAGAGAACTTACATGTTATCTGCCCTCTACAAAGGATTCAGTTTACTGCAAGCTGATTTATTAGGGCTTGAGCTTGGCACTGTTCAACATTTAGCCTCTCTCAGGCAGAGTGATGTCCCTCACGTAGTGAAAGCTTACAATGTGTTTGCTAACCATGCATATGCAGAAGGTGCATCTTTGTTCGCAGATTTTATCCCAATAGCTGTCCCCATATTTACTCTTGGAGAAGTTTACTCCTGTCATCTTTGTATCCATACCCTGGCAGTAGACTGTTTCCATCTCATATGCTGTCAGCACCCCTTCAGTAAGTCCTGTAGTTGAAACTTCAGGTATAAGGGGCCTTTAAGGCTACCGGTGTTCATTTACAAAAGAGAAGAAAGAGATGTTTAATTAAATGCAAAAAATAATGCACTTCCAAGTACATCTCCTGCCTAAAAAGGGAGTTAACAAAAGCTGTTCAGGCTTTCAGCTTTATCAGAGCATGGCCAAGAATACCATAGCTCAATGTGTTTGTGTCAGATGTAGATGCTGCCCTGATCTAAACAAATATAGGTATAGGGTCTACATGGGACACTACTAAGCTGCAGTTCTGTCCCATGGGCAGGAGAACATACCAAACTGACTGGTAGGAACACAAAATATTATCCTTATTGTATAGCTAGGTGCATCTCCAAAGGGACGTGTTGTGTCCAGTCTGCATTCCCAATAGGGCTGTGCGTTCGTTTGTAGTCCTTAGGTAAATTCAGAGGCTCTGTCAGGAGATATCTGAAGCCTTTTTTAACAGGATACCCTAATTTTCTTCTTTTGCTATGCAAAAACTGCTGTATTTTATAATTGACAAAAACACTTAATGAAGTTCAGTACTTTGTGCTAAACACTCTAATTTCTTTTTTGCATATTTAGCCACTTCAAAGGTCTTTTCTAAACTTCAAAGACTACCTTTTGAAGTCTCTCAAATTGTGAGCCAGCTAAAAGGATTTACATACTCCAGTCAAAGAGCATTTAACTAAAGACTTCCACTGGAATACTTTTTTGGTCTCTCAGGAGTTTTCATCCACCAGGAATGAAAGATGTCCCAGCACACAGCAAGGGGGCTGCAATAGATGACACCAAAAGATCCCATCCAACCCAAAGCATTCTGTGATTCTATGATAAGAAGCTTGCTGAACTGAAAATTCTTGTACTGCTCCTTGACAGAGACATGTTTCAGTAAAACAGCTAGTAACATGTGACTATTAAGTATTTAGTAAAATAATACATAAAATGCAAATCTGAAAGAAAGAGGGACTCCGTTACTAGCGGTATTATTTTCTTAATTCCAGTGAAATTTATGATAGTGTAACCATGTTTTGGGTGAAGTACTATTGCCAGCAAAATCCATCAATGCTTTGCTAACCTGATGGTAATTATGACTTCAAATTTCTGTCAACATGCTTTTAGAGGTAGGCTATAATCCACGGACACTGTGGATATGACTCTTCTCCTTCCACTGGGTTCTGCCACAGGAAGAAAGGCACAGTAATTTCCCATCAGAAGCAGTCATCCTCCTTTTGGCCATATGGATTGGCAGAAGAGACCAAAAGGTATCCAGAAGGACTCCTTTAACTGGGACGGTACTTCCAAGCTAATTAATCTCAGAACCACAGTTATAGCTCAGGAAGTCCTGAGGCAGGTGTTCTTGAGTATTCAAGAGAGTTTGTTTTCAGTAGCTTATTTCTAGTCTTTGCCACAGTGTGAAACCATGGAGAGGTTAAATGTTAGCCTGGAATCTGATAGTTTACATTGTCAGAAAATGTGCTGCTCTCTCTCTAAATCTCAGTATTCTGTGAATGTCACATAACTTTCTGATATTCTGATTAGAGACGCAGTTGGACTTGATTTTGCTTAAAAGATTTTGGCTTCAAAAAATTAACTTTTCAGTCAAAATCAAAAGATCTCAAAAATGAGTTAACTTTGACAAAAAAAGATAACAAAAATGTCCAGCAAATTAGAAAACATCTATTTTGAGATGCAAGAGTTTGTTATTTAATTTCATAATTTCCTTATCTCTAGGCATTGGTCAGTGCACCATCTTCTTGATTTAAAGACATGTTAACAGAAGTGGTGTGTTAATGTGTCCAGCTATTTGCATGAATTCATATAACACAACAGTTAAATATCAAGTTACAGTTTTTAAACCAGGAAGCGCAGCAGATACTTAGTACTGCCTGATAAAATATGTTAAGCATTTTTCTAACTTCTCTTCAGCATTGTGTTATCATCTAAAGTGGTAAGAGGAAGACACCTACTGTCTCTGTCTCCTTACAAATTCCTTTGGTTTACCTTACCCTTTTGTCTCTCTATTCCCCTTCTACTTTGGCTAGCCTCTGGAAGAGAGCACCAATTTACCCCTTCTGGTTGTCATTTAAGTTAATATATATCTGAGACTTCACCTCTCTATGCTTTTTGTTCTGCTGGGAATAGATTTAGCAATAAGAAGAGAAGACATTTGACTTCTAAATCATAACTTTGCAATCACAAGGGGCTTGTGTTTCTGGGAGGCCAGAAATAGTGTCTTTCTGCAGTACTGCCCCAGCTCAGTTGTTATTTGATTGAACTAGCCACACTCCCTCAAAATGCAAATTCAGAAGCTGCCCTCATAGTTTAGGAATATAATTTAGGCATCCTAAATAAAAATGATACAACTTTCAAAGAGGCTGAGTGCAGCTCCCATTTTATTTCCCTGGGATCCATAAAATGTAATTAGGCCACTTGCTAGTATGATCCTTGAACGTGAATGCATTTTATTTATTTAGGTTAGACTGTTTTTGCCTATTGTTTATTTCATACCCAAGGCTGATCTACTTTTTATATGTATTACAATTAAACAGGCTTCTTCCAGTCCCCTTTAAATATGTTGTTTCATAATTGTTATCAGTCCTCAATCTCAGCTGTAAATAATGACTCTCATTTTCAGGTAGAGCATAGCTTAATTGGTAAAATTGCTTAATTGTCTTACTTACACACTGTGTTTTCTGCTGAGTTATTTAGAGCTCTTTCTATACAAAATGCATTATTCACAACACAATCTGTGCTCTTGACTGCAGACTTCATATACATCACAGAGGCTTGGCTGTCCATTGTTGTACTTTGTTTTCCTTCTATGTTCCAGCACCTGCATCTCTTAATATTTATATTCTTCCCCCAAAAAAAAGTTTTGTTCGGAATTTCTTCACCCTTACAAAGCCTAATCTAAAGTGTGTATTTGGGAGGACAGAGGCAGCATGAATACACTTCAAGATGATAAAACTCCCTCTGCTGTCCTTTCCAAGTCATTGAACAATAATGGTAGCAACAGCAGTATTGCTCATCTTTCTGCCTTTTTGGTTGTTTTCAGCACTTCTAGCGAAAGCAAGGGCTCATATGTTGTGTGGAATTGTTCTTTACCTGGCACATTGCTAGGAGACTACTATATTGTACTAAAACAAAGTTAGAAAAATTCCATTGGAAGGAATGAAAAGGCAGGCGGCATCGTTCCCTAGGAGTATGCCAATATATTGAATCAAGCTGTTCCTGACATCTGTGATTGCTGTGTGCTCGTTAGGAGAATGGACATTGCTGCTGTAAGCTGCACATGGAAAGAATGAAGATTCCTGGACTTCCATACCTGTTCTCACTCAAAAGCAGAGATGAGATACTATTGTAAAGTAATAACAAGAGAACTTCATGAATTATTTAAGACCTTAATTAATCAGGAAGCAATGTGAAGTTCTATCAGCAGATGCTAAGAAGCATGTGAAATCCCTTTGACTGTTTAACTTCCTAGATGAATGCCTTGCTCAGGCAGTGTCTGCATTGCACCACTCTTCTCTCCTCCTGTTGCGTAACAGCCCAGAGCCATCCTGCTGTGACCTGCTCTGGCTGTTTGAGATTCCTCTTTGTCACCTCACCTCAGGGGCAGCCCCACTCCTCGCTCCCTAGCCCAGCGGTTCCCAGTCATGGAGCTGCTGGTGGCTGGGATGGTTCTCATCTATACGTTGGCTCTTACACAGTGCTCTTTAGCTGCAGTACAGTTTTATGAGTTTCTCCGGTTCTCTTTTTTAAGTCTTTCATTAGCAAAAATTGGCAACAGAACTGGCTTTCATCCTTGATGAGTATAATATGTAACCTTAGGAATATTTTTCACAGGTCTGAATTTGAGCACTTCCCAAACGCTGGCTTGCTCCAGTGACCAAGGATCTAGTCTTCTTTCAAAATATTTTATCTAAAAAATATCTTTTTTTAAAGTACTCATTTGAAACTTGGAAGAGAATATTTTCATGTTATAACTGAGGGGGAAGAAGGAAGAACATTAACTGAATTAGTTTGAAGCAAAGGAGAAGTTTAGTCTGAGCTTCAGGAGAGACATCACTGATTTGTTCCCAGCTGACTAGTGACCTCAACTATGCTTCTTATCATCAGAACTTTAAAGCTGTCATTTGTATATTTACAGGTACTTAAGATGTCATGTGGTTAAACTGTGCACAATAATTCACCTTCAGTTGCAGTCATCTTCTCTCCCATAACAAGACTTTCATAAATCATTCCTAACAGAGTAAATAAATCTCTCAGTTCCCACCATACACTGTTATTAAATTTCAGTCCTTTCTTAAAAATAATGATGAATGCATTTAGTAATTGCAAATAACTAGAACTGCCATACTTTAAAATATTATCTCCTGGTATGGAATTTGAACTACAAAAATGTGTTTACTTTAAAGAATTTGAACATTAGTCATCTGGCAGAAGTGGCATTCTATAGACAGGGAAGTTGGTGAGGGAGCAGAGCTGTGTCTGACACTTCTAGGGAACATCAATAATAGCCTACAAAAGCAAGACAGAAATGCGATGAAACTTCATACTGAAATATGAACATGCTCATGATATATATCACCATGCTGACAGCCCTTCTGTGCCCTTGGGGATCTTTGGCATTCTTTTGGCAGTTAAGTTTTGTACTGTAAACACTTGCACAGTTTTACTTCCATGTGCTTGGTGCCAGTAAAATCAACAAGCCTCCTTGTTAGTCTTGTGTGCGAGGTGGTCTCTTTAGTGTCTTGGTTGTGTGACAGATAAGACTTCATCCATGTGGTTTATATTCTTGTCTCTGTGCAATGAAATGGTCATCTGAAGAATATGATGAATTGTTTGGGGTTTTTTTTAAATGCTTATGATATTTCAGCTTGTTCTGGAGTAAAGGGTTGAGCATTTTTATTTTTTCTCTTCTTTTATTTCTTGCTGCTCATTGAGGTTTATTAAATTTTTAAGATTAGCTTTAAAGAGTATCTGCTTCTACATCAAAGTTTTGATCTAGGACAGAAAATGTGTAGCATTTGGGTTTAATTTTATGAAGCATGAAATAGTATGCAGTGCATGATCTTATTTTAAAAAATCCTGTTACTTTTAAATTACAAAAATCTTCTTGATTTGAAGCTAAATCCTACTGACCCTGCTTTTAGGATAAAAAACCATTATTTTTGTGGCTTCTTCGAATTAGTGATTTTTCATAAATTTAAAAAATATGTTATTGTAAAAAAGAAGATTTTAACTGAAATGAACTAGGAAACACCATGACAAGAGTATACCTCTCTGATCCATTCCTCAGCATATAAGAAACTGGGAAGTCAAAGATGATCAGAACAGTGACAGTATTATTGCACACACTTGCAGAGGTAAATGACTTCCAAAAGTGATGGCAACAGTGCCTCGCTGTATTTAACAGCTATGTTAGTAGACTAAACAATGTTTGCAGTTGACTGTCAGTGAAGTAAAAGTGTTTCTCAAAAGTGAATGACATGACCTTAAGATATAGCCCATCAAGCCCATTTTATCAGAGGAAATAGCGACAGGACAAAGGGGAATGGCTTTAGCCTTGCAGAAGAGAGATTGAGATGAGCTCTTAAGCAGAAGTTCTTCCCTGTGAGGGTGCTGAGGCACTGGCACAGGTTGCCCAGAGAAGCTGTGGCTGCCCCATCCCTGGCAGTGTTCAAGGCCAGGTTGGATGGGGCTTGGAACAACCTGATCTAGTGGGATGTGTCCCTGCCTGTGGCAGGGGGTTGGAACTGAATGAGCTTTAAGGTCCCATCCAACCCAAACCAGGCTGTGATTCTATGAAGGCACATAAGATGTGATTCCTTTAAGAAAGTCTTGTATTTACACAGATGTATTTAAAGTTTGGTCCAGAAATTAGTGACAGGTGTCTGTGTCCTACCAAGAGCCATGCCAATACCTACTAAAACTTGCATCTGGGACACCTTCAGCATGCAGCATTTGAAACAGCAGCAACAAGGTTTACGTGCAGGGCTTTTTGATGTGCAGTGAAAGCCTCACTTTGTTGGCATTTAAGCCCTCAGTAGTGCACACACCTACAGACAAAAGTCACTTTATCCATGGAAAGCATTTCTCATGTCAGACGAAGAGACTGCACATATACATGGACTGGGTGAAACTTTATGGTTGCTTTGTGTGCAACCGTCTTCCACAGCATTTCACTTCATGGTAAAGCATGGCACATAATGTGAGTTTAATGTGTTAGGTAATCAAACCTGAAGCTAACCACAGAAGTTAAAAATTCAACTGGCTTTATTTTAATCAGAACTGATGTCTCTTTATTTTCCTCTTCCCAGTTTAATGATAAGGATTATATGCTGTGTGTCTGAATCACAACTGTGAGAAAAAATTCTCCCTAATTTGACTTGTGCTTCTTTAAGGATTAATACAACCAACCTAAATAAGCCTAATCACAGACTGGCATAAATAGCTATTTTTTCCTGTCAAAACAAAACAAAACTTTGGTATTTCTATTTCAACTCTTTTGACATTTTCCATATACTATATCAAATAGAGTTAAAGGGCTTGTAGCAATAAGAATCAATGGTGTCTAAGAGGTATGTTAGATATAGTGATCCACACTCTAAATGAAGTTCCAGATCTCTACACCTCTGTGAAGTTTCAGATGTAAGCAGCTTCTCTGTCACAGCCTAATTGAATAGAAAAAGCTTTCCACTGATATTTTTCAGCATGCATTTGCTATTGTGTGCATTTTTGTTTGTATGATGCAGCTGTATATGACACATGGTGTTATCATCTGCTATACAGGTAACACTATGGCAAGACCTGGAAATGTGACAAGAAAAACTTTTCTTGTACATGGTTATGCATGCCAAAAAATTGCCATGTTGTGAGTTTCCTTTCTTTTTCTGATGAAAAGAGAATTCTCATTACTGTAGTTGTGGTGAGGGAAATAGCCTCAGGTAAACAAATAGACCAATTCTACTCCTGAGTTTTCACAAAAGAACAATAGCGTGTTTCTCTGCAGTTAACACAAAACCACTCCTACAACTCCATTACTCAACAGTTTAATACCTTCTGTAGCAGGTGATGTAATCTTGATCTCACATTTTACAGAATTAATCATTTCCACTCAATAACCAAAAGAGACCATATATAAATACTGTTTACCATGACCTGGTGGCATTAGTGAAGCAAATCTTTGCCTGTTTAGCATGTTAAATGCTTGAGAACAGCATGCATGCTCCTTATAGCCACTTAAGCACTTAACAGAATGTTCATATATCAATTTTCAAGTGTCTTTAAAACCACTCAGATGAATTACATGTGAGCACTGGAACATTTGTGAGTTGTCCAAATGGGCATTGATCATACATAATGACCTTACTTCCACAAGGATTATTCTCCTTATTCTTTTCCTGCCATTTTTCTCTTTGGTTTGTCTAGCTACCATATAGCATATTACATTAAGATTCATTCTGTCACCAGATGTGTCCTAAACATTTTTGTTGTAATAAAAGAAGTAAAATGGTGCTCCACACCCTTGCCTCAAGTTCTGCATTAACCTCATTATAGCATTAGTTCTCATTCAAAGCAATGTAAATGAGAATATTGAATTTTTTCTTTATAAAGGATCTTTCCCTGTGAATATATAAACTGCCCAGTGAACCTCACTAAGCATGGAATAAGACTGCTGGAAAGAGAAAAGCTCTCCTGCTTGGCCCATACAAAAAAAAACTTAGAGGATGGTCCATCTTTTGATGCTTAGCAAAAACTGACCTTTCGTTATTGCCTCTTAAAGTACCCGCATTGCAAAACAGTTTCTTGAAAACAACGGGATAGCTCCAAAAGGTTTCTCTGTGTTGCATCAGCTTCACACAAGCACATCTGGGTGAGATGGGTCTTTACATGCTCCCATAGCCAGGCCAGAGCCACAAGCCTCCCGTGACAGCCAGTGGGCCAAGCAGGGACAGGTAGTCCATGAGGTCCTCCTTGCCTTCTGTGCCTCCCTTTATACCAAGACAAACAAACACTTACTGTCAAGAAAGCAGCACAGATTTGCCTTTATGGAGTCAGAAAGCCATTAAGTGACCAAGCCTATATAATTTAAGCAGTAGTGTCAAGTACAGTGTGAGATCTTTGTCACAGCCATATCTCTTGAAGTTGTGTTGATGGCTGGTGATTTCTGCCCAGTCTCACAAAAGAGCATGCTGTTTAGCAGAAGAGCTGCAGTTATTCTGATATACAGGGGATACTCACAAGCTGCATTTTTCAGTGACTCAGTTTTTACTCTCTGAGAGCTGTGGTTTTGTCTTGTTAGTTAAATCCACATTCAGTTGCAGAGGCAAAATGTTGATTTAGTTTAATACAATTGGCAGCACAGTTTCACCTACAAAATTACAGGCCTCTTAAAAATCAGTCCTCCACCAGCCACAGTTCTTATCAGTAGTCACTGAACATGACTGTATTTCCATCTTTTCCTGCTGCTATTCAAAGGCTAAGAACTGCCCAGAAAGATTTAAAAAGATCTTTTATTCTACAAGTTTATTACATGGGTGTAAGTTAAAAACATGTCCATGATGTCTAGACAGGGGCATGTAAGCACAAATAATCCAACTTAATTTACTGCAGTATTTACACATTTATTTTAAGCACCTCTTTCTGCAATAGTTTCATCAGAAACAAATTGTCTTTAAATTCGTTTTACTTTGGTCAGCTTGAGCTTTATTTAAGGCTATATTGAAAATACTTTAAACTTACATCTCTATTTAAATAATTCTATTGTGCTTTCCTGATTATCGTTCCCCATGTAGAGCTGGCATCACAGCTGACAGAACACGATCCCACGAGGCTGACCTTGGCAGTGTCAGCCTCTTTGTGAGGCCTCTGTGTTTGTCATCCTGTACTCCCTGTTACTCCTTTTCCCCTTTGCTGGGTCACAATGATGTACTTTGTAACAGGAGCAGATAGGGATCATTTGTAACGGCTTATGCACATAAGATTATGAGATAGGTACATTTATTAAAAGTAAAGAACAAACCAAACCAAACAGGTTGCTGGTGGGTTTGTTCTGGTTTTGTTTGTGGGGTTTGGTTTGGTTTTTGTTTTGTTTTTTCCCCTGGGGTGTGTTTTTTGTTGCTGTTTTGTTGTTTGGTTTGGTTTTATTATCCAGGCTTTTAGGGAGGTACCTTTCTTTCTATGAAGCAAACCATACTTTAAAGTGAAAGGAAACTTTTTTGCTCCCTTTGCTAAAGGTTAGGGAAGGCACTTCCCCTCCTACAGAATCTCAGTGGAGAAAGGATGCATCTCTCCTCCTCTCTGTGCAGCAGGCATCCCAGTGCTCAGGGAGTTGGGCTTTTTCAGACTGTGGGGATGAGTATGCAGAGAATATGCAGAACCACAGAGCAAGAGCCTTCATGTTCCACAGTGCTGTGACCACTTTCCATGTGCTTATTGCTACATGCAACATTTACAGGCTTGAATGAACCTACACTGCGCCTTCCTCCAAGATGGTTATGTCCAATTGTAATAGAAATAATTGTGCAACCACATAACTATGAGTTAAGTGATGGGAGCACACAGTGGAGAAGGCAAGGGGATTTGAAAACTAGCAAGTACATCGTGCCTGCCAGTTTCATATCCTTGTTCCTTGCTTTATTTTGGTTTACAAAACATAATGTTTCACAAAATATGTTTTGTACTTTGTTCTTCTGTGCTGTCTTTCATCCAAGGGATCTCAGAGCACTTTACACACATTATTAATTAGGCCCTCAATCAACCCTGGAGGTAATTAAGTATTTATTATTGTACAGACGCATGAGCTGAATTAGTGTCTGAGACACAGGGCCTTGCTTACATTAAAGGCCCCTCAGACTGCTGCATTAGCATAAAATGTCCTTAAACCAGCTGTAAATTAGATTCCTAGGAATGCTAGTTATTTATCCCTCAGAACAACATAAAGAGTTAGCTTGTCCTCAGGCCAGTTTACATACATGATATTAACCTGCGAACTGGCAGTGCAGAACCTGTTCTGGTTTAACTTTTGGTGTGGGCGGCTGCAAAGACCTGACTCCATAGGAAACCCAGGGCTGCTCCCAATGCCATTTCCATCAACAACTCCCTACAGCAAAATGTGCAGCTTACACTTTCAATCACTGTCATGGTTTTCCTCTGAATGTGCATTTCCTATTTCCAATGCACAGTTTCCAGAGGCAGCAGGAAAGTGTCCCTAACCTTATCTGTGTCCAGTTTTATGTACAGCTGATTAATTTTTCATTGCAGCCAAATAGTAATGAAGCATCTGCAATGTTGTTTAGAATATGAGTGGTAATTTCCATTCAAAAAGTGCTCATTTATTCTGTTTTTGTGATCTGTTCTTTAGTTTTAATTGCTGAAATTCTGCCGTAAGTTTCCCTTTAGGTATCCCTGTTCTTTGTTTGGTTTGTCCCTGAATTCATCTGTTGAGAGTGAATTTCCCTTATTAAAACTTTTTTATATTGTGGGGTTTTGTTTGGTTTGGGGGTTTTTGTTTTGTTTTGTTCTTTTTCTCTTTCCTCAGCAATTTTGGAACAGGAGAGAAAATCATACTGATTTTTTAAACACTCAACAAATACTGTACTAGGAAATTCCTTTGCATTCTGCCTCTGCCGTGACCTAGGACTCCTTGCTATAGGGACAGCAGGACTCTGCTTCGCACTAGCACAACTTAACTGAAGCCATATCTTCCCGCATCTTTAATACTCCAAAGCTCCCAAGGGAGGTACAGTAAACTGCTGTGTCAGAATACAGGAGGCAAATCAAATGGAAGTCTAACAGTAGTTATTTGCCTAAGAGATCTCATAGGATAAAGAAAGAACTGGTTTGCCCTGCTGGTCTGATCGGTGGCACCATGACACTCCCCTTCCTCTCCTGTGGACAGTGATCTAGCAATTTTTCAAAAAACCATTTTTTCCTAATCAGACAGATTCTGTGCATGAAAAACTGTGTATAATAACCTGGGCTACACCTTTCAGATGAAGAGCTGAAGGTGAATCCAAGTGTGAAGTTTCCTTTGTTTGAACATGCTTCCCTTACAAAGTGGAGCTCAGTTTCAGAATCCTCACCTCTGCGGAGGTACCTGGGAGTATTAGCTCACACTCCAAGAACAGTGTGCCTATATATTAGTGTGTCTCTGTGTAAAGGTAGATAACTCCTGTTTCACATTGTGGCTAATTGATTCACAGTGTCAGTCTGAGACAGGTCCTTCTAGACCCAGGATTTGTTATCAGCCTGGATTCAGGAGGAGCAGACAGAACATGGCTGGGTGGGTATCCAACTTTACCTGTTTGGTTGATTTTTGAGCACAATGCCATAGCAGCTGTGCCAGGTGTCCTCTCAGAGAAAGTCAGTTGGTCACTTCACGAAGGCGTCTGGGAGCGAATTAGCAGGAGTGTGGTGTGAGTAGTCAGGGGACCTAGGCTCTGGCTCAAAGAGGGAGCAAGGCAAATGGGCAATGCTGGGGTGATCGGTGTTATTACATCACTTTCCTGACACATCCAGTCCCACGTCAGATGATGCCTGGAACACTCTGTAATATGTGACCTGCTTGATAATTTGGAAGTTTATGAGATGCTATTACAGCTTTTGGATCTTGAATGAAGTATCTGAAATGTAATCCTTTGAGAACTACTTATTCTTTTGCTCATTGCTAGCTATGTTTTTTTGCATTGGGTGTTTCCTCTGAGACATTTACTTCTGAAAAGCCAACAGGACTGTGATAATTAATTTTAAAATCTAGGCAAAAGCATTTTTCTTTGTAAATTAATATTTTAAATCTATGCACATCATAACTCTGTTACTGTAGCTCTCAGTCAGAAACAGTAAGTTTAAGGAAGCAACCTCAATTTACAGCTAAGGAAAGAAATGATTTTCAACTAAGCAAGAATGAAAAGTCTAAATGTTGCATTAGGTGCTTATACAACAAGAATCCACAGTACACCTTTTAATTTGCATTTAATATATGAGTTCCTCTGAGTGAAATCCCAGTTGTTTTTGAAAAGCTGAGGTTTCAGCTATCTAGTGGCCATAGTCTTAAGGCTGAAGGTCAAAGTTGTCTATTACGGAGAGAATAATTAAGGGTTTGGTCCTTGGCTTTGTTAATTTGATGCAGTTCCTCTGAGGTTAATGGAGCTTGACTGATTCACATGAGCTGATAACTTCCCTACAGCTCTGTCTTTTTAGTGAGCACAGTATTTGCCTTCCCTTTTAAAGCAGAACTGCATGTATTTGCTAAGGACTATCTCATATCCATCTAGGAAATATTCTGCAGTGTGAGAACAAATTCACAAAGAAACTTACTGATGTAAAATACCTAGAAGACACCAAACAAGAGGGAATGATGACAAAGGTGAAGGTCTGCTCAAATCTTAGGGAATCTGTAGGGTGCACTTTCTGTGCGCTTGCTTATGAGTTGAGAAGCATAGTGCAAAATATGGAGAACTACTGCTAATCCCATCTGCACCTTCTGTAAGTAGATTGATTGTTGCTACTGTAATAAATAAACTAAATGCAGACAATGTCTCTGTACAATTTTTGCAATATCAGTTGAAGAAACACTGTCCTGTGGAAAGAGCAACAGCTTGTAAAACACAGAATTTCAAACATGCTGCACTACATTACCCCAGATATCATGATGCTTAAAATCTCATTTGCTGAAAAATACTTGAGTTTTTAATAATGTATAGGATTACTATAAATCCACCAACAGGTAGTATCTGTGAGAGCTGCTGAATGAAATGAAAAGTAGGATAATTCAGATAAAAGCATGCATTAGGAAAGGATTTAAAGAAACAAACTCAGTGTTTTCTGCTGCTCTGTGATGGGGGGTTAGCTTCAAGGTCAGTAAGAATTATTCAGAGTTCAGGAGTGAGTTACTGTTTGTTAAGAGTGTTAGCCAAATGTAGGTGAATAAATAATGATCTTCTACAAGAACAGATGGATGGGTTTGTGATCAAAACATCAGCTTTCTCTGCTGTCTTTCAGAGTACAGTCAAGAATAACTGAATAACCAAGCAAAGCTGGGAACTTTTAAAAAAGATTTATTTCCACATTTTATTCATTTTAGTCCTAGCAGACTAACATGTCTACATCAGAGAGAATTGAATACTCTTTCTGCTAATGTGTTTTCAGTAGAAACAGTACGTTCCATTTAAAGCATCTATTTGCTTTTAAAGTTTAGATCATGGGGAAAAAAAAACAAAAAAAAAAACCCAGAACTAACAGCAATATTGTAGCCTGATCTTAAAGCACAGAAAGATAAAAAAAACAGCTTGTAACTGAAATTGATAGAAGAATCCTAGAGACAATTCATACAGAGCTCCACAATACTGGTGTTCAGGAAACACCGGTAATTGAGATGCATTTGGATGGAGTAACTCTTTGGATTATACACAGGGCGCAAGTGATGCTTGTCTCCAACCTTAAGCATGGAATTGTTGAAAAGTGCAGTATTTTCATGCAGTCTCAAATCGGTAAGAAGCACAAATGTGCAGTATTATTGGGGAAACTGCAGATGGGGAAAAGGATAATCTGATTTAACTGGAACACAAGAGGATTCCTGCAAGCGCTGTTCCAAATGAGATTGCTCGAGGGCTGAGAAGTTTCACAGTTGTCAAAGAATGTGTTTAATAGGTTTCTTCATAAGATTTTCCTAAAAGTGGTATTTTTTCCTTATTAGCTATCTCTGTATTTATTTACTAGGTATAGCAAGATAAAGGCGTGATGTGGTCTGTGGGCTACAGTCCTACTCATTTTAATCAGTGAGACCCAGGCTTGCCCACTTCAGATGAAAAGTATAGCTGTAAAAATCATAGGCACCAATTTCCCTCTATTCCCATGTGTTATCAAACTCCTCTGCTTTTCTTTTGTTAGGATTTCCAAAACTTTACAAGAACTAGCTTTTACACTTTTACATAGGTAGTTGGCATTCCAACTAGCAATGTGTGAGAATCAAGCAGGTATAAAGGATTTTATTTAGGGGAGAAAACAGCAAATCCTCATCCATGACCCATGGACCTCAGAGACCACTGGCCCAATGCACAGTCTGAGCAGATCAGGCAGTTTATCTGTATTGCACACTCTGAAATTGGAGATAATGGCTATTAATAGCACCTAAAGCTTTTTAACTCTGTCTCTGAGAAGGTCAAACAGGCAAATATAATCCGTGAATAGAGGAAAAATATTATTGCAAAAATCTTGTAGCCTATCTTTAAAAAGTATGTCTCAGTTAAGTCTGTTCTGTGAGAAATCAGTGACTACATGGCAGTATCCTCTGTTTCTGGTGATTGCAAGGAGAAGGAAAATATAAGAGTAATGGCTAAAGAAATGCTCCTTTAAAAGATACTGCTCTGATTTTCCACTATGACAGCTTAATAGCCTCTGACTGATGCAACAGAAAGCACTCACACACACCAAAACCACACACATACACAGACACCATACTGCCTGTTGGAAAAAGCAGCGTCTTCCTTGAGAAAAAGAAGGAATAAGAAGATTATAAAATATCGATATCTTGTTGCTTTTTCAATTTCTTATTACTTCTTTGAATGCCACGGTCTTTGCATGGAGTGATGTTCTTCATAGTACCGAGCAATCTATTGGTGTATCAGGGTGCATGTGGTTGCAGACCAGCAGTGAGTCTTCCTCTCCATTTGTCTCAGGACAAATTTCAGTTTCAAAATTACGATCTTCTCTCTTCAGCTTGTGTATGTGGCAGGAGTTCTGTTGAAGTAAACTGTCTGGTCTCATTCATTATGTTTTATTACATACCATAATCACGAAATACAGTTTTCTTTATAACTTCAATCACTCAGGCTTGTGATAACGTCTCCTTTCACCTCTAGAGTCCTCATGGAGTTTTTTCTCAGACATATGTTTTTTTCAAAAGAATGACCATTTACATCACGTTTCAGAACTTACTGGTTTTTATTTCTGACAACTGCAAACTCCCTTTATATAAGTATGTGTCATTGCCAGATGTTTAAAATACTAAGGCATCGTTTAGTTTGCAGAGCGCAATTTTTTGTCATAGTAACAGTACTAGGGGCAGCTCTAACAAAGATCTCTATCGGGTCAGTGCTATCATATTGACCAAATCAAGCTCTTAGCCTCATCTACCCCATGTAAGTTAGCCTGGCTAGGTACAGTGGTTCCAGCTGGGTCACTTTGAGCAGCTACACTGTCAAATGCTGAACTGGAAAGGCTCTGGCGTGCTTGATCTCTTTCCTTTGCTATGTATTCCTTTCAAATATCATCTCTATATGCACTGTCTTAATTATAGACCATTTCTCTTCCTTTTTTTAGTTCATTTGAATGCAAATCCTTTTCCTCCCTGCTGCACAATGGAGATGTCCACAGCCCTCACTTCCTCAGATCAGGGTTCAGATTTCAGAATCAAAAGAAAAGAGCTCTGCCAAGCCTGGAGAAAATTAGGATGCTTAAAATGAATTTGAATTGCAATACTGCACATGAAATTTCATGTTAATAGTACTGTACAGTAATCAGGAAACATATTGTGTGTGTATGCCATGCCCTGCTATGTACATACATATGTCAGCTATTAATTAGATATTGTTTTCATTTAGGAAAAAAACCTGTGTGCTGAAATAATCTCCAAATACATTGAAAAAAATAACTGTCTTTGTGACTGTTCTTAGTAAGCCCCCAAAAGGAGCACTTCTGCTAAAGACAGTGATGGCAACTGATCTGCTTCAGGTAGAACTAAGGAGAGATTGTAAGTCAATAGTTGAAATAATTGAATAGTTTAGATCAGAAGACAATAATTGAAAGTTTCAGCCTTTTGGATCTATGCGCTGTAAGAGTATCTACGTGACAGTGAAATGAGAAAGGCTATTACAGTGGAGATCATTCTTTCTGAAAGATATGACACCAGAAATTAAATCTACCAAAAGAGAGAGAGATTTGGAAAGGGGTTTCTTATGAATATCACTATAAATAGATACCTGAGTTTCCTATCCTTAGGCATACCTCACATACCATAGGATTTACACATAGGATTTACTGGAGACGTAGTGCTTGTTTATTTTGGCTGTACAAGAATGTTTTCCTGTCCTTTTGGGGGAGCTTGTGCATCCTTTGGGTTCCTAGGTAAGTTGAAACCAGGAAGTAAGTTGAAAAGAATGCTAATGGAATTTGGGTTTTCTTGGTTTCAGCCTTATGTTTTCTGAATCTGCATTTTTCTTGTTGCCTCTGTATTATGGCATGTTCAGCATGTTTCAGCTCAATTGAGCTTCAGAAGGAAAAACAGTAATGAGCCCAAGTGGAAAATAGTCCTTATATTTTATAATCAGCCTTTAACTTCGAACTGTATTCCTCTAAGTATTCAAAGGTGGGTTTTGTTCCAGCAATATCAGTGACAGTCCTATCGAATATGGTGAGCTAATGATATGACTCTAGAAGGGTGGAAAATCTCACCCAAAGGTTCATAATCACTTACCTAAAGACCATAAAGAAGCAGCCTTCTATTTGTCATGCTTCCTTACTGAAGTGTAGTATTAATCATTTTCTTGTACTCGGCTGACGATTATGAATATGGACAATAGCAAAATGGTGAAATTAGGAAACTTGGTGATTTTTGAGCGTCATTAAAAAGTCATGACCATGTGTTGTGTTTCTTCTGCACTTCAGTGGCACCCTTGCCTTCCTGCTAAACTGGCTACAGAGAGACAAGATGAAGACGTTTAACTAGTTCGTGTGGCCCAAGGGGCTGCCAGGGTTTTCTAACTATATTGAGTCAAATCCTCCTGTATTTTGATCACTAACCATTAACAAATGATAACACACAAACTTGTGCAGTAAATGCCTTGGACATTGATATTGTAAGTGTCATGGGTTCAGCAGCAGCAGTCATTTTTCTTTAAGCAGTAGCTGGTGTAGCACTGTGTTATGGATTTTCAG
>JASSUY010013503.1:16896-56188 GCA_032466535.1 Forpus xanthops | reverse complement strand
CTATTGAAGATAACTGCCCTATGATTCTGTGACAAAGAGGGGTTTTAAAATATTCACTTTCTAAGCAACAGATGATCTCTGCTTGAGGTTCATAATCCTTTTTATTTTCCTGTGTACAATCCAATAATTCTTGATGATTGTTTCAATACAAAATAGCAAAAAAGTAAAAAAAGGTGAGGACAGATGTTCAAGCAAAGCAAAATGGCTTTTTTACATGACTGTACAAGTTGTCATTAGCAGTATAGTAACATAGTGCTGGAAGATGCTCCAATTCAACCTTTTTTTCTGTTTCCCAGAGGCCCCATCTTCTGCTATTTACCTATTTAAAAAAAGCAAACAACATAAAACAGACAAAAAAGAAAAGGGGAAACATTCCCAAGGATCATTATATGCCCACTTTGTAAAAACATCTTCAAGCGTTGCAAGGGGGTGGTTGTATGCCTGTTGGATGGTGTTTACAGATGTTATACCATAGAACCATCATGGGACTTCTCTGTTAACTGTTACCTAATTCTCCTCTGCAGGAGTGAGCAATTTGCAAGGGATGGAATTTGGCAGCTGTTATTAAGTTTCAAACTCAGACTGTGTACACCCTATGTAAAAGTTTATTCTGTCTCAAATGAGGGAGTATGTTTGCAGAACCAGCTGTGCCCTGACAAAGCCTATTCCTACATTTGAAGGATGAACATAGATTAGTTGGGCTATTGCAACTATATTTGAAATACCAAAATTTGAGATGAAACCTTCATGTGCCAAAATAGCTGCAGAGGTGGGTGAATAGGTCACCAGCAGTCTTTGGAGAACAGAATAACCATAGGCTTTTTGAAGGGAGGCAGTGTTTGCTAGAAAACCTTTCCCGGCCCCCCAGAATGGAATATAGAAAGAGACATGCTATAGAAGATCAAAAAAATGTCTCGTGTATAACTGGGCAAAACTCAGTAACCATTAAGTTGGAGGGTGGTGATCTGAGAGAGGACACTTGCACTTAATGATCGTGAAGAGTGATAAAATTACAAAAAGTAATGTGCCATGAACTTTCATTGTAGGGTTGCAGAAGAATTTGAGATATTGTTTGGGAAAGTAATTCTTGATGTGAGTAAAGCTGGGCAAGTAGACCCACTGTTGGTCTTACGCAAGCAAGAAGGCATTAAATTGATTCTATCCAGCAGCAGCAAAGACAAGGCTAGAACAGTGCCTGGTGTCCAGGTCGAGTGGACAAACAAACATAATGGTGCTTATATAATTTGAATCTGGTCCATCCATGTCATCTGTCTATGCCTGGATATAATACGGTTGTAAAAGGTGACAAATAGGACTCTGAAATTCCTATTATTTTATATTGGTATATTCTTAGGGATGGGCAATTAGATTTTTTTTAACAATATGTTGATAACATTGATACTTTTTCAAGAAATTTCTTTCATACCTTAAATATTTGCAGATTTTATTGTTATATTTTTACCATCTTTGTTTATCTGCATTTTGGAATTTGAACTGTTTAACTGCAAGGGAAAACATTTGTCAGGATTTATAGCTGAAATTGGGAGGTCTCCATTATGTGTATAGGTATTTTAGCTGTGAATGCATAACTGTGGCATTGATGAGTGTTTTTGAGACCCCTTTTCTTTTAACTGTGGAAACCCTTTGTACTCTAATATTATAAAGTTAGAGGTATGAAAAATAAAGCTGGTACCCAGTTCATATCTTACTGGAAAAAAACCCTCCTACCACCGCTTTAGCCAGTGTAACATCTTTATCTTATTATGTCCTCTTAAGTACTGTCTAGTGTTTACAATTTTTCTATAGGGATGTATGCTTTATGGTTGGTTTAGGGATCTCCTTGGAAGCTTTTGGGTAATCGAAAAGGAAGAAGCAAAAAAACATTCCAGGTGATTTGGGCAAATAGTCACTCATTAGGTCAGCTTTGGGTGAGGCAACTAAAGGACAATCTACTTGTGACTAATTCATTGCTTTCTTTGGGGGAATATTAGCTAACCTGTTTAAAAAGAAACTTGAAGGATTTGTTTTAAAAATGTTAGGCCTCAGCTGATCCCTTTTCAGTCAGGGAAAAATCTTCATTATCTTTAGCAGGTGTAAAATCAGTCTCAACAAAAGTCAGGCCAGAAGGAACTTGTGGCTATTAAATTAGATATGCCTTTAAGCTTTTAATGAGCACATTCTGGTCTATTCTCCGCCAGGATGTACAGAAGGATGTCTGTGCGCCACAGTAGTGCTTGATCAATTGAATGGTGTTGAAATGAGGGCTGACTTAGGTGTGTGTAATACCAGAATTAGTCTAGCATTTCTGAGTGTTCTGTAGTATCTCCTAGGTCTTTAATTTTCTTTTATGATGAATGACAATAAAGACAAGAGAATATAGTTAAAAATAAGCACTAGAATGACTTACATTACATAACTGCTTCTTCAGTGCTGGATTTCTGTCTTTCTGATGTTGCCTGCTTCTGACCAAGGACTTGCCTGTAACAGCCCTTTATTTCTTAAACAGTTGGCACAGCAGTCATCATAGTTGGTAGGAGAAGGAGCAATGTCAGGCCTGACTCCATTCTTTTGCATCAGCTTTCGCCTTGCATAGCAACTCTGATGTCAAAAAGTCATGCTACTAATTAGCTGCTGCCTTATGGGATAGCATCCCACCTGGCTGTAGTCTTTAACTTATGGAAGTCAGTACTAGCTCTGACTTTTCTGAAACAAGGAGCGGAATGGTGTTAAGGAAGGCTGAAGGTGGCAGTAACTGAAGGATGTTATCAGTTATCACATGAGTAACTTTTCACATGTTTTATTTTACAGAGGTTTCATAACAATTAATGGTTCTAGGGTAAAAATTTTTGGGTATAAGAAAATCAAAAGTGGAAAAAGTTATGTTCACTTATTCACTGGCTTGGGAAATATGTGGTTTTGAAAATAAATCAGAGTAAAAACTCATCCTGTCTTTGAATGGGTCTATGGTGCAAATACACTAACTTATAGCAACTGAGGACGTTTCCTAAATTGCAGGTACTTTTAAAGTTGTACAGTTCTCTTTAAAACTGTATACTTAAAATAGTTTCCATGATTCGGAGTTTACTGATTCAGTCTGTGTTGTCTAGTTCTGTGAGCTTTTTTTGTTCTCGGTGTATTTGTTTCGTTTGTTCTTTTTTGCTGGTTCCCTTGCGAGGAACATGAAAAAAAAAATGAATACTTCCACTGAGATGTGGTCATATAACTACTTGAGGCTTTGAGTCTTAAGAAGTTGACAGGGCTGCTCTCCCAAAGTTTCCCCTCTAACGTCATATAGTGGATATTGTCCCCAGGCTATCAGAGAGATGTAGAAGTTCTTCATGTAAATCTAAGGCTTGGGCATTTGCTGAGGCCGAGCTGTTGCTGTCACCACAAAAAGTATTTCCTGAAAGGGTTTTCTGCAGATATAGCATCTTTTTCTACTCTATTGAATGTTTTTTTTCCTTTTCCTAGTTGAGCATCAAAGGTGTCTTCCCCTTTTAAGATGAGTGTTTTTTTCTAGTATTTAATATAATCAAATTTATTAAAAATGATCTTAGAATCATAGAATAGCTAGGGTTGGAAAGGATCTTAAGATCACGTAGTTCCAACCCCCACTGCCATGGGCAGGGACACCTCACACTAAACCGTCAGCCAATGCTCTGTCCAACCTGGCCTTAAATCTTAAAGTGAATGAATCTGAAATAATACCTGCTACTATCCCTTTCTAATTTATTCTTCAGAGATTGCTTTTTCCCCACTGACTAGAGCAATCAAGGAGTTCAGGCAGTGGTAGTTTTCTGTATACTTTGGAGGTGATACTTCCAAGAAAATTCTTGTGATGTCAGGGACTCCATATTGCACATCAGTAATCCTTCAGATGAGTTTCTGCATCTTTCTGGGCAGATTAATGTATTAAATATGTCTAAAAGGCAGAAGCTACAAATGTTTTCTTAGCTTGGGAGCATCACTTTGACCACATAGAGTGTCCTGCCTAAAATATATTGTGCTTTACAATTACAAGGTATTTTAATGATGCCTTAAGTCAAGTGGAAGCATTGTTAAATGCCGATTGCTGTGTGCTTGCTCTCAGCTTTCAGTTTAAGCTGTATTATCCTCTTCATTTCACTTCTAAATTTGTCTCCTTTTTTCTTTTTTGGTGGAAGAATCAGCAGAGAGATGATTTTAATCTGTGAGGGGGTTGTAATATATGTTAGATCTCACTATATTTTCATTTAATTGACAACAGTGGAGAGATGTAATAAAGCTTTTCCTCCCTTTGTGGTTAGATGGCTTTATGCAACTAATGTTATATTCATATCTCTTGAGATCCTGTGTGTTAGGGCTCTTAAAGGATGAAATCACTGGATTGTAGTTTAACCATTTTTTTCCTTCAGTTAATGTTCTTTATATCTTGAAACAGAATACTGAAATCAACAGAATATTATGGATAGACATTCCCTACACTTAATTGCATATCTCTACTAATTTACTCAATTTCTGCCTTACTTAGCACTTTCTTACACAGTTGTTGGTGTCTTATGGTTGTCTGCTGTCGAATGGACTGCACTGGACAGCAGTTTCAGACCTCTTTCAGTATCTAGGAGGAAATTATCTAGAACAAGTTCTTTCCTATTGGCTTAGGTGTACAAGGAGATAAGTTGCCAGAGATGTTTGTTCTGTCACTTGATCATTACATTAAGAGAGAGGTGGGATGGCTTTTGATGTATTAGTGTATGAATTTCTGGGCTAATGTGAAGTGTCCTCTCAGAAGCCACAAAATCTGTTGCAAAAAGCATTACACTGAGAATAACTTCCAATATTTACCACTTAAGCCAATCCTGTTGAGTTATGCTGGGTTTGTTTGAGGGAAATCTCCCATCAATAACTTACAGAGCAGAGGTTAGGCAAGAATAACATGGAATTAATTTTCAGAAGTTAAAGTTGTACATGGCTGTTCCCTCTTCCCAAAGTAGTAGCTTTTTTCTGCTTTTCAAAGCACTCTATGCTGTTCTTTGATGGAAGAGTGGAGAGTTGTGATTCTGAATTTTGGGTTTTTTTTGGTAGTATATCTTAGTTGCTGTTTCTTACTGGTCTGACCATAGTTATGAACCCTCTTAAATTAGTTCATAACAGTCAGTTGTTTTTGAGCTGCCTTCTAGTGATTTAAAACTCTTTTCCTATCAGTCTTCTTTGCTTTTGATGCAGATTGTGTATTTCATCAAAGGTGTCAAAAAAAGAAAAAAAAAAAAGTAGTATTTTTTTTTTTGTTTACTGCTTTTTTAGCGTGTGAGAAGATTCATTCCATGGGACAAAGGATTCTCTATGTAGATACTGACAGGTTGGCTGAGCAATTTCCTCTGTCCCATAAGGAAACACTTCCTTGTTTCTGTTGGTTCAGGAGATTAACTTCTATCCTTGAGTATGTGGTTGAATGGTAATGTTGTACTTAGTTTAATGTTTTGATAATGTTGGGAATCACGGAGTGATTTGAGTTAGAAGGGACCTTAGAGATCAGCTTGTTCCAATCCCCCTGCCATAGGCAAGGACACCTTCCAATAGACCAGGTTGCTCAAAGCCCCATCCAGCCTGGCCTTGAACTTTTCCAGGAATGAGGCAACCACAGCTTCTCTGGGCAACCTGTTCCAGTTTCTTACTGCCCTTACAGTAAAGAACATCTTCCTTAAATCTGATCTCAATCCACCTTCTGCCAGTTTAAAGCCCCCTCTCCTGTCACTGCATGCCTTTCTAAAAAGTCTCTCTCCAGCTTGCTTGTAGGTGCCCTTTAGGTACTGGAAGGCTGCTCTAAGGTCTCCTTGGAGCCTTCTCTTTGCAGGCTAAAAACCTCCAGCTCTCTCAGCCTGTCATCTGCCAGGAGAGCTGCTTTACCCCTCAGATCATGTTTGTGTTTCTCCTCTGAACTCACTTCAGCAAGTCCATGTCCTTTTTAAGTTGGGGACCCCAGAGCTGTACACAGTACTGAGGGTGGGGTCTACCAGAGCAGAGTAGAGGGGGAGAATCACCTCCCTTGACTGCTGGTCACGTTCCTTTTGATGCAGCCCCAGTACATGGTTGGCAGTGCACACTGCTGAGATGTGTTGGGCTTTTCATCAACCAACATCCCTAAGTCCTTTTCCTAAAGGCTGCTCTCAATCCATTCTCTGCTCAGCATGTATTTTACCCTGACTCACCTGTAGGACCTTGCACTTGGCCTTGTTGAACTTCATGAGGTTTGCATTGGCCCATCTCTCAAGCATGCCAGTGTCCTTCCTTTTCCTCCAGTGTTCTGGCCACACCACACAGGTTGGTGTCATTGGCAAACTTGCTATATTGCTGACAAAGATGTTGAAGAGTGGTGGTTCCAATGACAGTTCCCTGAGGAACACCACTTGTCACTGGTCTTCACTTGGACATTGAGCTGTTGACCACAACTCAAGTGTAACCATCTATCCAGTTCCTTTTTCCATCCATCAGATCTATGTCTCTCCAGTTTAGAGATGAGGATGTCATTTGGGGCAGTGTCAAATGTCTTACACAAGTCTAGGCAGATGGTGTCAGTTGCTCTTCCTTTGTTTCCCAGCACTGTCACTCGACTGTAGTAGGCCACCAGTTTTGTCAAGCACAATTTTCCCTTAGTTGGCTGTCGCCAATCACCTGTTTCTTAAAGTGTTATTTATAAATGATATTATTAAATTGATTGATGCCTTGTCACTATTACCTGGGGCTTTTTTGCTTCAGTTTAGTTTATGCTTTGTGACCAAAAAAAAAAAAAAAAGAAAAGATTGCCAATAGGAATGTAAATCATCATAATGCACACATCTTAAAAACACCTCCCTGTAACTTTGTTAAGTCAAATGAGGCCAGCCTGTCTGCTGATGTAAATCATCACAGCACCAACTAATACAGGGTGATCTGGTCAAGAACATAGAAAATGTACTTGTGAGCCTGGATCCTGTAGATTGAATTGAGAGTAGCGACAGACCTATGTTGTGCTGTAGCTTGTTTCTGGCTGGAGAGAAGCTGCAATACCGTGTAGTTTTGTGTGACTGAATGTGTGTGGATGGTGTGTCTCTGCCCTTCCAGTCACCTACTGCCTGGCTTTTCTCTCCCATGAACTTTCCAACATGGAGGGTGTTTCTCATTGCATGTCCCAGCATGGGCTCTGTCTCCTGTGCTTATCAGGAACACACCTTCCTCCTACCCACTGGCCCTCCGTAGCTATCCAGTGCAATGGGCAGTGTTGTGCTGGAGCAGAGTTGAAGCGGTTGACCTGTTTTGTGGCGGAAAAAGAGCTCAGTAGCTCACTGCCTGGGGTGCTTCAGGGGCTTTTTCCTTTCCGTGTTGATCTCTGCTGTTCTTGATTTGGAGAGGGACTTGAACCTGATTCTTTTCCATCTAAGGCAAGTGTCCTGAGCAGCACCATTCTCTCTTCAGCTCCTCAGTGCAGCGAAAAGCTCTTTTGGCAGTGCCTAGCCAGGGCTAAGCCAGTAAACCAAACAGTGCCCAGGCTGCAGCACTGGCCTACTGTTATCTATTCTGCATAATTGTTAGCACCTTCCTTGGCATGTTTTAGCACCTTTGCCAATGATACCAAGACATGGTTAGTGAAACAGTGTTGGCCAGAGACTGTTTCCAACAGGTGACATGGAAAAAAACACCCATTTCAGGGAAAAAAGTGTGAGAGAGCACCCATATGAGTGTGAGTTGTAGTGGAGCACTGCTGTTGGTATTTGTCTTCAAGGCCAGGGAGTGGACCTTGCTGGCTTTGTTTATTAGGATAGACATAGGACTTGATCTCAACTTGGTGAATTTAGGTTGTTCTTGTTCCTAGCTTAATCTTTTTGATGGATTAATTCTATGTAATAGAAGAGCCTCATCAAGTTCACCTGGGAGACTGTTTTTTTTCTGTCCCATTGTTTGTGCACTCTGGTTTGATATGGGAAATACCCTCTTCTGATTTCGACCTCTCTTCACTTGCAAATTCTGCATTCAAATAGATAGTAACTTCAGGACTAAAGAGTATTTTAGAGTCTTTCAGAGTGCCTTAAGTTTGTTCTCTCTGTCTCTCATTTTAACAAGCATTTAATCCTGGACCTCACAAGCCTTGCTGCAAGAATATTTGTTTCTGTCAAAAGGTTTGGTTTTATTGAATGAACGTTTTTGAACAAAAATAACTTATGTCAGAAAATTTTGCCTCTAAAACTACTCTGCGAAAGAAAGGGACAGAAACTGAATTGGTGGCTTTCCTGCCCCCTGTACATTTGCAGTAGGTGCTACTAATTGATGCAGAACAGTAAAGACCATTATTTATCACTCTTTGGCAAAACTGCCAGACATCTGTGCCTAGGTAGAGCTCTAGATAGTCAGGGAAAAGGGCAAGGCCAGTGAAGGCCAAGCAGTAGTGTAAATGAGAGCTGGGGATTAGGTTTTTCACAGGTATAGTGCAGTTGCCACTTGGCATTTATAATCCGTGGGGGAGAGGATATTTTGATGTATTGTTCTAGGGAAAGCACCAAGCTTTCCTTGTTAATGTTTCAGAACACTTAAAGTGTTACTTTTAAACACAAAAATAAGGCTTGTGCTGACAGCCCGGTCATTGTACCATGGAAAGTATCAAGTAACACATTACTGAATGTGGTAATGTGGTGGCTGTGTTGTGTGAATTGCTTTTACATCTTCATAATCTACACCCAGCAGAACTGCTTACTGCTATTGTAGTCATAGTTTGCAGTAAGTAGGGTTTACTGAGCAGGATCTCTTTTGATGTTTTATGTAATTATACCTAGTGAAAAAGCCAGGACTTTGGTATTAAAAATCTTCAGATAAAGATTTTTATAAGTAATGCATTTAAGGATTTTATTTTTTTTTCTTCAGTACGTACTCCCATACTCCTCTTTAATTTTATTGGTTTTCTTTTTCTCAGCGTAGATCTAAGTGATGAAGAGCTCTCTTAACACTATACCCATGAATGTGAGTAGTAAGTTTAAAGAAAACCCTGTAAGAAATTCATAAGCAGCAAACACGATATCTTGCCTTTAGCACCTAAAATACTTGTCTACATGCTGTAGACTGCAGTTGAAATTATTAGTTTCCTGGAGTCAGAGTGGGCAGCTGCAGTGTGCATTTACTGTGTGAGCAGGGATACCAAATGAACGAGTGAGCCATCAAAGGCTTGGGGTTACCAGCGCTGGCTGATAACTGGCTGTTAGCTGGAAGGGCCATAGCTTGCTCTTCTCAAATACCTCTACTAGGTACACTAGGACCACCTGGTGTTTCAACTCCTAATTCTCCAGCTTTTTACTGTACATCCTGACCTGCTGACTCTCAGCTGTTATCCAGCAGTAACCATAGTGCTGGCAGCAGAGAAAACATCTCTGCTTTCTGTCTATGATTCCTCTGGGGCACTTGAAACAAATTTCTTCTTAGGAAGATAGGCTCAGACTTAGTCAGTACATAAGGATTTTCTGGCTTGCTGATTTCCAAGCAGAGCATCTGATCTTATGGTGGCCTTGGCTTTTACCTTTGCAACGGCTGCATCACAAAGTGATCTACAGAGTATAACAACCCCTTTTTTCAGGTTGGTATTTTCTTGTCCATATGTCACACATGATAAAGCTAAGCACATATCATCTCCCTGCAAAGTTGAATCTGTTTGACCCAAAGTATCTGTGTGTTTTTTGGGGGTTAGAATCAGGCAGGCTTGCATTGATTAAACAACCACAGAGGTCACAGTAAAGGAAGAAGCAGGTTCTCCTGTTCTACTGGGTTTATTTTTAATTCTTCGCTCCAAGAGCTCTTTGCCTTCTGCAGCATGAAGGAGCACCTTGGAGCTTTTGGGAGAACCAGCAGTGCCATAATAATGGGACGACTTTGACTGCCGCTGTCCCTGCAGTGGGCGGGCTGGGTTGGTGTAGACAAGAAACTTGTGATTCAGCTGATGAGGTCTCTCTGAAACCTTTCAGCAATGAGTTTTCTTGGTTAGAAGACTGCAGTACCTTGCTGCAGTTACTGTTTCCTTTAGGAACCCAGGTCACCCTCTTTTTCTCCCAAAACCTTAGTAATCCTGAGTGAGCAAGGAAGTGTATTTTTGTCACCATAAATGAATTTTAAAAATCCATGTGTATTTGTTCATGCTTAGCTTACTTTCTCAAAAACTCTTCCAGACCTTTGGAAAGCATGCACCCAAGTGTTACTGCCTCACAGATGGCGCACAAAGCCTCACTGTGGGCAGACTTTGCTTTTCTAGCTGTATCTCTTTGTCCCTGCTGAGGCTTGTGGCATCTTCTGAAACTGATGAGGCTGAGTCAGAGCTGTTTATGTTCGGGCAGTTAAACAAATGTAGGAAAATGGAAGAGCAAGGACATGAAAAGGATTCGCTTTCACTTCTCTGTGTTTGTGTATGGCGTTAGTTCAAGCTGAAGGCAGTATTGTGTCACCTGCTCTACTTTCCCTAATTGCATTTAGCTGCTGTCTCTACAGATTATCAGTAAAACATGAATTATTCTCTTAATCCTCCCAATGGCTATTATTTCTTTTTCGTTTTAATGCCTGTTTTCTCTAACAATCATCTCAAGCCTTTAGAAGATAGATGTATTTGTTAGTTTACCAATGACAGAGCAAAAGAGTTTTTCTGTGGGTCTGGAAACAGTGTGTTAAACACAGTTAAAACAAAAGTGTCCACAGTTTTTGCCTAGCTTCATGTGGGAAGGTTTCTTTGCTTATTGCAGCCTCTTCAAATGTCAGCATCCCGTCTCAGCAGTTCTTAATTCATCATTTTTTTTACATCAATATCTTCTTTTCATTGGGAAATCCATGTTTCATTCTCAGCGTTTTCATTGTTTTACTTGCATAAGGGGCAACATGAGTGCTCATTTTAAACTTTCTGTACTGACTGTGTCTCTACAGGTGTAGTTTGTACTAGCTACCAGGAGATAACATTTCAACATATCCATTGCCTTTCTTTTTCCAAATTGTACTTGCAACTGGTTGGAGACACTTAAAAGTTGCTGGAGGAGTCCAATTCCATAATGTTCCCTTTCTCTTTTAGGTTGAGATAGACCTTATTTTTATCCTTGAAGCTTGAGTTATGAAGGAGGTTATTAAGCTGACTGATGCCTTGCCAGTATAGCCCATTTTCTTTCCAGCCAGGCTTTCAATTAGTTTACATTTCTTGTCAATGCAGAAATTATTTTTAGGCCATGATGAGGTAAATTATCTCAGGTTATAAAATTTATTGCTGACTCTAGTTAAATGCTTAGTTAATACTGGGAACAAAGAAGAAATTGCCTTTTGCCCATTTTGCAAAAGGATAGTTGGTTTTGTGCTGTTGTCAGGTACGTTCCACTGTGAAATACCACTGAGGAAGGAGAATGCAGTGAGCCCAATATCATCCTAGGGATAATGATTGTACAAGTTGGTTTGATTCAGTTTCATCTTCACCCTTAAAAATGGCAATCATTGTCATGTCTGTTCTTTAATGTAGACATTGTTAATGACATCATCCTACAACACGCGCACTCAGATCACAAACCAGTCATGCCTGATTGTCGAAGTAGCAGGAAAAATAGACAAAAATGTGTTGTCCATTCTCCCAGCTGCTCATCTCCCCACATACTATGTTATTTTCCTTTCACTTTAGATGTACATTGCATATGATTATTTGAGAATCTCCATTTCTGTTTTTCTTTCTTGTTTTAAAAGCTTTGTAAGGGGGAACTTTAAAATGAGAAACTTAGTAATTTGAAGGCAAATGGTTTGGTTTGCCAAGCTTGTTCCCAGAAGAGGTCAGATATGCAAGAGATAGGCCTGTCAGACTAAGTACCAACTTTGGTTATGGGGCACTTTTTAAATGGATCTGCTAGAATTTCACCAGCAAAGCTTTTATTTTGTGATCTGGAAACCTGGTGTATCATACAGCTACAATGCTGTTTTTTTTTTTTAATCAAGTATATACATATATGTGCATATGTATACATATGTGTGTATATACACATACACCCTACAAATACACATATTAACAAAACAAATAAATATGCATATAGAAGTTCTGCTGAAGAATTAGCTCTTCTTGATTTTGTATTTCTTTAGAGAAGTTTCCTTACAAAAATGAAAGGAGATGTTTACCGTACATCCAAACCCAAACAAAGCATCGTTCAGGCTCAGTTCTTGCTTACTACCTTGGTTGGTAATGGCTAATGATGTCCCTATTACAAAACTTTTGTGCATTCATGTCCTCTGAGGACCTTCACTGTGCTTCAGGATAAGAGGCAATTATTCAAAATAGGGTAATTATATTTCCAATCAGATCATGATTATGGAGAATAGTGTTGCCAGAGGAAAAAAATATTTGACTTGGTATCTTGTGTAGTTATATAAAAGTTGGAACCTGCTATTATCTGTTGCTGAGAAGGATGCAGTGCATTTCTGAAAAGTGCCTACTTTCATCTTTGTATCTCCTCACTTTCCCTCTTTTCTAAATAGTACCTACATGATAATGAGAAGTTGTCTTATGTAAAATGTTGCCGTGCTGATAATAATGGTTCATGACATGAAGATGTATTTATGGTACAGGTACCTGGAGCTGGAAAGCAGCGGTCATCGAAATGAAATCAGGTTGCATTATCGTTCAGGCAGTCATCACTCCCACACGGAAGTGTTCCCATACATTTTGGCAGATGATAAATGGCACAGGCTTTCCTTAGCAATCAGTGCCTCTCACTTGATTTTACATGTGGACTGCAATAAGTAAGTTAAATGTTTTATAAGAAGTTTTCACATTTGGAACATTCCATCTCTGAGCAAACTAAATGATAAAAACTTGGGACTATATTTTTCCTTCCTTTTCAGAATTTATGAAAGAGTTGTGGAGAAGCCCTTCATGGATTTACCTTTGGGTACAACCTTTTGGCTGGGACAAAGGAATAATGCTCATGGTTATTTTAAGGTATGCATTTCCTGAAAGGAAGAGTGAACTTGAAAATGATTAAGGGATAGGAGCATAACTCATATGAGGAACAGCTGAGAGAGCTGAGATTGTTCAGCCTAGAGAAGAGAGGGCTCAGGAGGGATCTAATCAGTATGTTTAAATACCTGAAAGTGTGTGGGATGAAGGTAAGGGATCCAGACTCAGTGGTGCCCACTTACAGGCCAAGAAGCAATGGGCAAAAACTGAAACACCTGAGGTTCCAACTGAACTTAAGAAAACAATTCTACTATGGGGCTGGTTGAAGTAGGACCAGTATGGAAATATTCAAAAGCCATTTGAACAGAGTCCCGAGCAGCCTGCTGCAGTTGATCCTGCTTGAGCAGGGAGTTGAAGTAGATGATCTCAGGAGGTGCCTCCCAATCTCAACTGTTCTGTGCTTCTGTAATCATAATACAATTTTTAGGACTATGCTGTGTTGTGTGGCAGCTTATCTGATGCTGTGAGCTGTGTTTCTATCAATAAATAAAGTTGCAGAGGCAGATGCATAGGGCTCAGTGTCACCAAGTGACACAGCAAACTGCAGCCAAAGACAGGGAAAGATAAATGGCTGAGTACAACAGAATTCCAGGAAATAAATGGTCAGATTATTGTCTATTTCATAGATAAATACATTTTTTTGTGTGTGTGTCACAGAATACTACAGTCTAGGGAAGTCCAATTTAATTTCCTCTGTAGGATTTAGATTTCATCACAGTATCTTCTCTGCTCAGAAATGAATGAGATGACTAGCATCAGTGATGAAAATGCTTTTTCCCTCAGGAAGAATATTTGTACATGTGTTTTGCTTACTGCTTCTGCTTTAATATGTATATATAGCAAGCACCTGCTGTATAGCAAGATTGAGAAAGTGAATGCTATGTTGAACTGGAGTGTAAATTTTGATTCCTCTGAGTCCATTAGGTAGCACACATTGGTCATAGCCACTGTCTTCTCTGGAGCTGCTTTAACAAATTATGGCATTCCTGTGGATACCTTCCATGCTGCAGTCCTATTTTCCTCCCAGTAGGCATCTTTTTACTTGAGCTGCAAGATAGAATTGATGATGTTGATCACAGACGCAATCACTTTTTTAAAATATGGCCTGTTAAATCTTTTTTTTTTCCATGTAAACCACTTTGGCTATGGCTTTCACAGCAAGCTCTGTGCTTTTGTACTAAAATCAGGTTTTGGATGTTGAAAAAATATTTCCTATACTTTCATGCTAATATATATCCTTGTATATGAAGTACAGAGGTCCTGTGGGATGCTCAGATTTGGAAGCTGGTGCATGCCTTTGTTTTTGATTTTCAACTCAATACGTTTTCAACTTTTCCTCCAAAAGACTAAGAGGATTTCTGCTAAACAAGTTGCAAAATTTTATTCCTGTCTTAAATAAACAGTTGACTCCAAGAATAAAATCACAAAATATTAATGCAGGGTTTAAACTGATCTCAAATACCCATCCTTTATTATCCTTCTATTTTTCTTGTGTTTTCTCAGTTTTTGACTTGATTACATTATAGGGATGCTGAGGAGGAACTCTTCATGAGGGACTGTAGTGAGAGGACAAGGGGTAATGGGTTCAAACTTAAACAGGGAAAGTTTAGATTGGATCTGAGGAAGAAATTCTTTACTGTAAGGGTGGTGAGGCACTGGAATGGGCTGCCCAGGGAAATTGTGAATGCTCCATCGCTGGCAGTGTTCAAGGCCGGGTTGGACATAGTCTTGGGTGGCATGTTTTAGTGAGAGGTGTCCCTGCCCATAGCAGGGTGGTTGGAACTAGATGATCTTAAGGTCCTTTCCAGCCCTAACTCTTCTATGATTCTGTGATTCTTTTTGCTGAATCATAGTCACTGCAAAGATGCTCATTAATTGTAGAATTACTGAATGGACTGTATTTTTTTTCTTTTTTCTTTCCTTTCAAGAAAGGTAAAATTAAACAAAAACACGTGGAGAATTTTGCCTTGGTTACAAATATAAACCAGCTTATCAGAAATACAGAAATGGACAGCTGTTAAAAGAGCTTTGTTACAGCCAAAATATACTGTGCTGTGATTTCTCCAGCATAATACAGTACCAGTGGTCAAACTGCATCTGAAAATGTGACTTCATTGTACAGGGGTTTCATCAGTTTAGAAGATGAAGACTTTCAGCGCTTCTTACTGTTTTGGAGAGCATTCATTTTTAGGCAGTCACTGTGGGACAGCTCCTGCTGGTGTGATTTTGAGAGGGCCAGGTGCTTGGCTATTTCTGAAAATCAGGCTGCTTTGAGCAGATTAAATGGATTGTTCAGAGGAATCAAGGTAGTCAAAATCATTAGTCTCTCTGGAAAGGATTTTATTTGTCTGTATTTGATTTTGAATGTTATATTACTGTACTAAACCGATGTGCCGTAGGCATATTCATTGGGATGTATTTGTACCTGTTTCACTTTAAGGTCTGAAGTGTGAGAGACCAGTTCTGCTGATCTGATTTCTGGTACTGTGTAACTTCTCTCAGTACCTGGCACCCAGCAATGGTGTGTTAATTTCAGATACTAGGTTCTTTAAGAGCCTGTGCAAAGCCTCTCATGAATTGTCAGGAGGTTCTGATTTGGGAGCCCAGGTGGGCTTGGTGTCACAGCTCCCTTTTGTTAATTTGGGAGAATAAGAAGGTTCCTGAATTCTTGGTGAGTAGCAGAGCCCAGCTCACATCAAATAGCTGATACATGATGAATAAAACTTCTCAAATATTTGGAGAAACTTTATTGGTGGTTAATAGCTAAATTGTCTGAATACTCCACTGTGTTCAGTGAAGAGTGTTTTAAACTTGAATAGGTTGGACCCTGCCATGCCTTTTTTTTCTTTAAAGTGCCATAACTTGGATTGACATGAGTTGGAATTTGATAATGCTGGGGATGGAAGGGAGAAGAAATAAATACAGCGAGCTTTTTGGTACACTCTTCAAAGAAGTCTTTGGCTCTGACTTGCAGAACGCATACTATGGGGAGATCTTGACATGGAGCCCTGTCTCAGGCATGCTTGGTTTTTTCATAATTGACAATTCACTGCAGCTCCTTGTGCAGCAAGGGGAAGCATCTGATTGCCCTAGATTGTTGCTGTGTTATTAAGCCAGAAAGGCATGGTACTCAAGTATCCTCTTAGTGACTCTCCAGTGACGCCTACTTTTCTCTGTAGGTCACTTAGGTTGCTAAGTCAGCTCAGGTCATTCACTTGAAGTCAAAAATCTGTTGTTTTTTTTATTGACTTTGCAACTTTCACAACATCTGTATTGAATGACTTGTGCATGTGGATGAAATGCAGACTTTCGCATTGTGTTCTTAGTGTTGTGAAACATTCTCTTTAGAAGTACACTGCAGAATGTTGTAATGATTTTACTTTTCTTCCTAAGGAGTTTTGGAGATGCAGGAAGTTATAGATGAAAGGAACATCTGGAATGATATGATAGGATGGCTGACTTTGAAATCACTGTTTGGCCTTTGCTTTTGGAGAGCAGTGAAATGTCTACTGATTATAGGTTATTAATTCTGTCTGCAAGTGTAGGATCTATTCTGCTGGGTGAAACCTGCCCTTGCCAGATGGCATAGCTGAATTTCATGCCAAAGTTCCCCCAAGTTCTTGCCAACATACAACTCTTCAGCAGTGTAGCAGACATGTATTTTCTCAGCGTTCTGCATGCTTTATGGAAGGATCGCCATCAAAATCTGTCATGGTTTAACCCCAGCCGACAGCTAATCATCACAGAGCTACTTCCTTACTGTCCTCTGGGGGGGGTTGAAGGGAGAGAATCAAGAGGGTAAAGGTGATAAAACTTGTGGGTTGAGATAAAGACAGTTTAGTACATCAAGCAAAAGCTGCTCACAAAAGCAAAGCAAACCGAGGAATTCATTCACCACTTCCCGTGGGCAGGCAGGTGTTCAGTCATCTCCAGGACAGCAGGGCTCCATCATGAGTAATCATTACTTGGGAAGGCAAACGCCATCACCTCCCAACTCTTTGTGCACTCCCAGCCTGCTTGCTGATGGCATGAGGAGCAGAAAAGGCCTTGAGGGTGTGTAAGCACTGCTCTGCAATAAGGAAACATCCCTGTGTTATCTACACTCTTTTCAGCACAAATCCAAACCCTTAGCCCTATACTAGCTACTATGAAGAAAATTAACTCTACCCCCAGACAAAACCAGCACAATATCATACAGGATTTACATGAATGTGTTTTTCCTGACGCAAGTTCCTTTAATCTTCGCTTCTTTTTGACAGTCATAGCTTAGTAAGAGATTTGCATTTTCAAAGTATTTCAAAGTAACTGAAACTGCAGCTGGTTTTCAAATTACTTTTAAAGGTCATTTTCAAGTTTTTTCTCAAATGGCTAACTAAAAATAACAATGAAACCACCAAATTCTTGCCACATAATTACATTGTGGCATTTACTCTTATATCTTTAAAAATGGTACAGTATGTTTGTACGTATTTCTATTTCACTTTATGTTTATTCTATCACTGCATTGGGTTGAGGCAAGAAGTTGTATATTCATAAGTGTTTTTATCAGGCAGTTTTCCTGTGTGGGCTTTAATGCTTTGCATGGTGAATGAAAAACATAATTTTGACAAGTATAAATAATGTATCCTTTTTTTTCTCTCCACTTACACATAGGGCATAATGCAAGATGTGCAATTGCTTGTCATGCCTCAAGGATTTATTTCTCAATGCCCAGATCTTAATCGCAGTAAGTCTATTAATTCTTATGCCATGAAATGAAAGGTGTACTTTGTACCTACTTTCTGTCCTACAAGATTTCTTAAAACCTTGAGTTTCACCTCATTAGCTGTTGACTCTGACATGATTGAGCCTATTGTGAATACAGTTGGTATTTTATTAATATGCATATTTTGTTGTTCTAGCATGCCCAACTTGTAATGACTTCCATGGACTTGTGCAGAAAATTATGGAACTGCAAGACATTTTAGCCAAAACATCATCTAAGGTAATGTTTACTAGGAGTCACAGCATGGGAGAAATGAGGACTCTGGATTGTTTGTGCATATGTGGGCATGTGCATATGATTGTGTAGAACATCCCTGAATGGTATTATGTTCGTATTTATATATCTCTGCCTAGTGTCTATATATATGAATTCCCAGTTCAGAAACTTTCTGGTTTTTTTCATATTTTTATAGAATCATATATTTCAATAGCAAACAATCTAAATCCCTGAGCAGGGAAAGGGCTCACAGATATTCAAACTATATTTATTGGGCTAACAAGTCAATGAATCTAGAATGAAATAGGTTGCTGTGCTTATAATGCTTATTGCAACAAGACTTACTGGTCCAGACTTTTCTAGACCTGAGCTGCCAAAGATATGTTCAGGCAAAATGTATGCACCACAAAGAATTAAGAATCCAAAGCAGCATTTTTTAAATTTTTCATAGAATATCACACCAAAACCATTAACGTCTGCTGACGTAAAGTATTCTAGTTTTAAATGTCAGTTCTATAGGTGCCTGCAGGAATGCTGTTACCTGGCTGATTTGGCACGGAAATGTTAAGAGTGCCTTGGCTGAAGGGGAGAAAAAATTGCTGACATGTTGGTTTTGAGCTTTATCTCCAATTTTGCCTCTCTATTCAGATTCAGGTCTTTTGTGTAGAATCTAATATCTGCAAGTAGTTAATGTAGGGCTAGAATCTTGGTCAGTTCACATATACAAAGAGGAGAAATCTGGGGCAAACCCCATCTTGACCTCTTGTTTTGTTTTGTGATGTTCCTGATGTTAGAGAAGGATGAAATGTGTTCTGTCTTGCTTCTTAATTCCCATCTCTGAATGGCTGATGGTTGAATCATAGTGTATTTTACCATGTTTTATTGTCTTTGCATTTGCCTACATGTATTATTTCCTCTACATGTGTGATGATCATGTTTATACTAATGTGGAAACCATTTACAAATTCAAAACTTCTTTGTGAACTATAAATACAGTTGTCCCAAGCTGAGCAGAGGATGAACAAGTTGGATCAGTGCTACTGTGAAAGGACCTGCACAATGAAAGGCACGACTTACAGAGAGTTTGAATCCTGGACAGATGGCTGTAAGAACTGCACTTGCATGGTATGACTATAGTTTGAGCGGAGACTCGGGAACTCTGATATTTTCTCTGATTACAGTTTTACTGAGGCAGGTAATGAGAATGTCCAGGTGTGTGCTATGTAGTAGCAAAAAAGTGCCAGAAAACCTACTCTACATCTAAGGAATAGTATTAATGAATATTTTCGTATTGTTTCAGCAGTGCCAGCACATGTAGCTCCCCTATATTTCATGTCAACATACACAGATGCTGGCAATATATTTACCTATCATGTAATCCTAGCAGAGACAGAATACATCACTAGTTTTCCCCTAGCTGTTCCTCTATAGTGAGCAGTATTCCAGTATCTGGAGGGGGCCTCTAAGAATGCTGAGGAGGGGCTATTCATTAGGGACTGTAGTGATAGGACAAGGGGTAATGGGTTAAAACTTAAACAGGAAGTTCAGGTTAGGTATAAGGAAGTTCTTTACTGTAAGGGTGGTGAGGCCCTGGAACGGATTGCCCAAGGAAGTTGTGAATGCTCCATCATTGATGGTGTTCAAGGCCAGGTTGGACAGAGCTTAGGGTGACATGGTTTAGTGTGAGGTGTCCCTGCCTGTGGCAGGGGGGTTGGAACTAGATGATCTTAAGGTCCTTTCCAACCCTCACTATTCTGTGATTCTGTGTTATTCCCATTCAGTTGCAAACGGTTTCTCTGGATAATTAATTCCCTGCTTTTTGTCACTATAAATGTAGCCTTTTTCTTAGCAAATTATTTAATTGATCCCTTGTGTCTGGTTCCCTTTGGTTGCCTTTGCTTACATCTCAGTAAGTAATACAAAGTAAAAAATCAGGGTCATATGCATGCTCTGTTATACCACATATTGAAAAAGATTTGTTAAGTGGATTGAAGATTCTCAAATGTATCATAACTGCAGAAGTGATAGCATGGTCTGGTATCCTTTCAGGTACCAGATCATGGCATCTTTGTTATTGTCCATTTGTGTAAAACTCATTCATTTCACTTGAGCTCCTTAAATGCCTAGTCCAAAGGCCATTAGTAATCAATGAAAAGACTGTTGTCTGTACTGCACCTCAGATTGATTTGCTGCTATCTATAATTTGTTAAATGTTTCTCCTTAAGCTCAGTACGATTTTGATCTTTATATTTCCATAGGGATATTACTTTTGCTTTATTTTTTTGAGTTTAATGAGAAGATGACTTAGTCTGTGGTATGAAATCTGGCTGATAGCTATTTAGATATTGAACTTAGTGTGAAATGAATTAGGTATTTTTGTCTCAGATTTTTTTTGCAGCTGTGAAATTATTACCTTTTAGGCATGTATTGTCTCTTATGTGAAAACCAGAACGCAGAGTGCTGTTCTGTGAGGCTGTTATTTCACACTGATCTGTCAATTTGCTGTTGACTGGCAGAATGTTTTACCTCCAAATAGATTTTGCTTTAAAAAAAAAAATTGATCTTTATCATCTCAAAGAATACATCATATATGTCTAAAAGATTGTATGCATGATATTCTGAAGGTATAGTTTCTGTTCTTGTAGTTATTAAAAGAACTATGTTAAAACATATTTTTAGGTGGTGGTAGAGTGCATTTAAAAATAGACTTTAAGCTCCTGTATTTGAGAACATTTCTGCTCTTGCTAAATATAGCTACCAGTTATGTACCTTTTGTTCTTCTAGAATGGTACCGTGCAGTGTGAGGCTTTGATTTGTGCCCTCTCTGACTGCCCACTTAATTCTGCCCTGGCATATGTGGATGGCAAATGCTGCAAAGAGTGTCAATGTAAGTTTTACTATGGTGCTTCCTTCAATGAATATTTTGAAATCTGTACAGAAAAAGAACCTTTCTGTAAGCATGTCAGTGAAAGAACTTGTCAGGGAATGAAATGTTCAAGTTGAGGAATCAGGGAACTTTGACTTCTCTGAAATATTTTTTGAAATTGATAACCAGAAGGTCTTAATTTTTTTGGGTAAGGGTATTTAATTTTTTTTTTTTTAATCATAGATATTTCTTATCAATATTTAAGAATTAAAAATAAATTAACTTTCTTCAGGCTTCTATGGTCTGTCTTTCAGACCAAACTGCTAGGAATTCAAGAATGATTTCCTGGTGTTTGTTTTGACCAGTGTTTCTAAGACCTCTATCACAAGAATAATGTACTTTCAACCTTATGTTGTAGTGCTAGAAATGGAGTTTCAGATTTATGATTCTTCTTCTGTAATTAAGGGAAGAGAAAACTCATACTAGACCCAAGAGACCAGCAAAAACCAGACACCTAGAAATGTTCTTTCACAAAAGGTCAGACAGAATTATAAGGAAACTGGAAAGAGGTAATTTAATATTGTCATTTAAGACAGGTGATTACATTTTGGGTTTATATCATTTTGGTTTTGTTGCAAATAGGGCCAGAGAAGGGAAATTTTAGGTTAATCGCTGTATAGATGGACTAGATACAATATTTTAGGTTGATTATGGATGTGTGTGCCATATGTGATGGTTATTTATTTTAGGCTATGGAGGAATCCATTCTTGAAATTGAGCATGAGGTGCACACACTTTATTCTGTAAATGCTGAGATTTTTCTCTGTGGTTTCATCACTCTTCTACTGCTGTATAAAACTTCTTAGAGTACAGAGAAATATATAACTGGTTAAAATGACATGTTGCAAGATAAAATTCAGGAAGGCGTTTTGTACTCCATTGATCTTGCTCCCACAGGAGTTAATTAATATTTAATTGTGTTAGAAGTTACACAAACCATCCCATTTTATGAAACCTAATTAACTTACTCAAGTAAATTAATTCTGAGAGGAAATGAGAATTCAAATACTTTATTTTTTTAATCAGCTACACAGTATTTCCATGCATATTGGATGGCTCAGGGCATTGGCATTTCAGGGATGTGAGATGTATGGAGTTCAAGCCTCTATTTGGATCTTTGACCATGTTGGCAGAGTCTGAAAATCTGATCCTCTGAAACACGTTTTTGTAATGTACTGCCTCTGAATTGAGTTGAGAATTCACCATCCAGATGTTAACGGGGAATTGCTCACATTGTATGACTTATTATGAAGTTGCTTTCATTGGAATTCTTGATGAGGGTCAAGAAATGTGAATGAGCCTATGGACACTGACCTTGTCATATAGCATTGCTACTCTCCTTTCAGTTAATATGCAGTGCTGGTACAGCCACTTTGAAGTTTACTCTGATACTCCCTTTTAGATATTTTTAATATTATGAAAAGCCTTTTAGCTTCCAGTGTTGTTAACTTGATGCCATTGCATAATTCAGTTTATACTAATATGCGCTCATATAACTCTCTTGAGAAACTACCAGAAGAATTGGTAGATCAAAAAATATAAACAAAAATTGTTTTTGCAAAACTATGCCTAATTTCATGTAGGTTATTTAAAGTGCCTTTAAAAAAATCAAACAACTTTTTGAAGTGGCCAAATCCCTGGAACTAAAAGATGGAGAGTATAAATTGGAGTCCCATTGACAAGGTAGTTAAATTCCAGTGAAAAGAGCATTGAGAATGGAAGTTAGGGGCAATTGAGACTGCAGGACCCTTGTATTTTCTCCAGACCAGTTTGGTGGAACTGCTGAGTTGTTGCTGAGCTCATGTATATACATGTGACAGCTGTATCCTGTCTTTGTGCCTTCAACTCAAGGTCTGAGCTGATTGAGGTCAGTGTGCTCAGTGATCACAATTCTTGCTCAAGGGGTCAAAGCTGAGTTCCTCCATTTGATTAGGTTCTGAGAATAACTTTTTTGTTTTCATTTCTCAGAACAGTATCAGGGGATGTAGGATCTGATTATGTAGAGTGAACACAGATGGCTTATAATTGGAAAGGCAGCAAATTGAGTTGTGTTGCTCAAGGAGCCACCATTCTTAGTATTGGACATCAGTCACAACTGCTGAGAAAAGATGATGCCTAATGCACTGTTCTTTATCTGGGTTTAGTATTTATTTCAAGACAGAACACTTATGAATATCTCTTATTTCCTTCCTGGTATTTGTGGTACTGTGCACCAGATGATGAGTTGTTTCTGCCAAACTGTTGCGTGAGCTTGAACTGCCTAGGCAGTGGTAGCTGTGGCAGCTTTGTGGCTGCCTCACTTAGAGCTGAGTTCTTCCCTCCACACTTCCTTTCTTCTGCTAGTGTTCAAACAAAGCCACCAAAAATGAAACAAGCAGGATTTGATTTAATGGCAGCTGGTATAGCAGAGTGAAAATGTAGAGGATTTAAGGCTTTTGCAATGGCCAGCAAGCAGGCTTCACAGGTTTTTTGATTTGTTTGGTTTGTTCTTTTTTCCCCCCTGAGTGACTGAGGATGGATTCTTTCTGCATGACTTTAAGCATATTGAATTTATGAATAGAATCTGAAGGGGCTTCATTTGTACTGGTAAATAGAATAGGGCAGGCACAGTCCTGTGGCCATGGTGCCATGTGGCACATATGGCCCACACCTACATAGCTAAACTTGCTTCCCTCCAACAAAGTATCTGAATCCAGATGGCTGCCTGGAAATGGCCTCTCATCAGTGATGTCCCCCTAGCCATGCCTGGCATTGCTTCAAAGCGTGTTGACTGATACAGGCCAAAATGGCACCATGATGTGTGCTAACGCTCAGACTGCATGGAGGATTGCAGACTGTAATCAAGCATTTTCAAGCCTGTTATTTACTCTTTAGTTACCTCTTGTGTTTTGTTTGTTAGTTATGGACATCATCAGTTAAGCTCTCTTGATAGCCAGTGAAAGAGATTGGCATCTCCAGAGGACATTCGGTGCTGAGGGGGCTGGAAGGGATGGAATGAATTGCCTTTTGGAAGTGGATATCTCTTTCCATGAATTGTAAAGGGAGCCCAGGCAATTAGAGTAGGTATTGAACTTTTAGACAGGTAGTTGTGAGGTTAATTTTTCCATCAGTTACTGTAATGTGTGTCAGCTAGGAATGGAAAGTGCTGGGTTTTTAAACCTGGTTCTGACACTAGCACTTATGCTCAGAGGCTCATGGGAGCCTACCAAGCTGCCAAGCCCTAGGAATTTAATTTCAGCCCAGCATTTACAACAAATCTGCACTGTCCAATATGTGTCTCGTTTGATGGCTTAAGAAATTTCAGCACAACTGACTCCTCCTGTTTTTCTTAAATGTTTAGTTCAGGGAAGAACATCCGGTAAGGAATGTTGTAGATTTATTTTTAATTATCATTGTTTTGCCTTTGGTTCTTCTTGGGAGCCAAATGAAACAAACAAACAACCGAAACCTTGATGCTCTTCCCTAACTCCATACCCCTGCTTGAGGACATTCAGACAACTTGTTCTTTTGCCTTGTGCGAAGTCGATGCAGGTAGCGTAAGGAATGGCAGCACATGCAAATTTTCATTGTGTTTTCTGTTAGCTGTAATGAGCTAAAAGATGCAACATTTTTCAAGGCACACAAATTGGCCAGTGTATTGAGTGTATGTTTCAGCTGCAGGCAAGCTATTCAACTCAAAAATCAGTCCAGCTATCAGAACATACATCTTAGATCAATGGGAGCTTCCTGTGAAGAATTGTTTGAAGCTGGAAGGCAGAGACAACTTTCTATTCTATTCCCAATACAATTTTAAACCTATCTGAGAAGACATATGCAAGAGATTGTTAAGTTCTTTTCTCCTCTGAAGAGACAGATGCACTGTGTGATGGAGGCACTGATAGGAATCGAGGAGAGATTAAGCTCCCCTAGTGACCCTATAAAGTATTGCTTTAGACCACAGACTTGGCTTAAGGAGGACAAGGACGAGTTCATTTATTTCAAGTGAACTGTGGAAGGACTGCCAATGTCTTAGCTGAGACAATTGGTACTGGGTCAGCAAATCTTTTTATGGTAACGTTTTTATTAGTCAGTGTATTAACACTAAGGCCCTGCTTCCAATAGCTTATTTAATATATATGTATATATTTTAAAGGGAGACAGTGCATTTTTAAAAACCAGGTGATTTTCATGTTTACCTTTTTTTTTTTAAAGGGTAAGTGATATTTGTACAGCATATGGTGCAGTAATAGTTCCCATCACCAATGACCGATCTTTAGGAAGAAATTGCTCTCTTATCACTGTCCTCCTCCCAGTGATACCATAGATACTTACAGACCTCATCTCAAACTATTTAAGTCTATCCCAATAGCTATCAATGAAGGTTAAAGTCTGAGCCATTGTGTTTAAATCCACAGGTGATTTTTTTTTTTTTATTAAACAGAGCATTTGATGGATTTCTGGGGCATTTTAGCCAAATCTGCACTCTAACACAAGTATTTTAAGCAAGTGTGAGAAGCATTGGGCTGCACTGAATCAGCTCATGCTCCTGTTACTAGCATGCATGAAGAAAGTGTGTAAAGGGGTGTTATAACTGAAAGGATTTTTGAACAAAACAATTAAAGCGCAAATATGGACATGGTACTTCTTGCAATATGCGTGGGTTTCTGATGCAGTGACCTGTCTTGTTAGCTTATGGAAGCTTCTATTGTTTTTATTAAAATTAAGGGCATTTCCCCTCTTGCACTTCATGATGCACTGTTCCCCCCCCCCCCCAAAGCTGCACTCTTCTGCAAGCTCTTACAAGCAGGCTCCTTGTAGCCTATTGACACAGAGGGAAGGAACTGTGAAAGCCCATCTGCTTTTCATTTGCACAGCAACTGACCATCTGCAAGAGTGCAAACTTTTTAGCTAAAAACTTAAGGAATATTCGTTAACGTTTCTCTGCAATTCACCATTTATCCAGGTGGATTTGAGGTATTATGGATTTAAGCCTATACCACTCACTGAGTTTTTCACCTTTTCACAAAATTGTCAGCTTTTTTTCTGGGCAGAAGGAGTGGTGCTGTCTTGGCTTAGGTAACGTCCATCAGTGGCACAGTGACATGACAGCCCCTGCCTTGATCAACCAAGTGCTGAAGGAGTTTCTGCATTCAGAGTGGCACAGAGAAGAGGCTGCAGTGCAGAGAAAAGATTGAGCGACAGAACAGGCATTGGTGCTGGAGGAAGAAGAGGCAGGTTTTAGAAGTGAAGTGATGATAAGTCATTTATCATAGCTCTTTAAAAAAATGCCCACTTCAGATTATAAAGAAGAAACAACATTCTGGCTAATGCAAAGTTTAGCTGCCTTTTGATTATTAATATTTATATGTGGCTTTGTCAAGATAGCAATGTAAATAAAGCATGGATTCTATTATTTTGATTTTTTTTTTTATTAGGAAGAATCAGGTAAGTTAGCTTAGTTCAGAGCAGAGCTGACAGATATCTGGCATGTAGCTGGCACTGGGTTATTACCTAGAGCCATGCTATTTATTAAAATCTGCTGTAGTCAGCATGCAGAAATTATGAATGTTATTTAGCATTTAGCAGAATATTGTCCATTTAGCCTCTACTTTCTGGATTTTCTATGCTGAAATGATTCACATCAACCTTATTTCTCAGGCTTTTGAAAAGCATACAATGATAGTGCCACATTGTAATGACAGATAAAAGCATTATATGCACACTTGCGTTACTGAGATGAGTTAACGCTGTACTTTACTGCCCATTTTATACCTTTTTATTTCTCCAGCAACTCTGTGTCTTCAAAAGAAAGGCAGTATTTATATTCATTTAGACACATTTTTTCTAGAGAAATATTTTTCAAGGGAAAAAAATGTATCCTTGAATTCATATGGGTTAATAAAATCAGTGGTGCCATTTTAGATTTGCAAAGCTATAGTAGAAAAGCATAATTGATGCATGTATCATCTGTGAATCCAGCATAGCTTGTACAATCTCAGTGTCCCACAGAACGGTTGGAGTACCAAGGAATCTCTGGAGGTCATCTGGTCCAACCCTCTTATACTCAAGCATGGCCACCTAGAGCAGGCTGCCCAGCACTAAATGATCTACACAGATGGAGACTCCACAACCACCCTGGATAACCTGTGCATGTGTTTGGTCACCCTCACAGTAAAAAAAAAAAACAACCTGCTTTCTTGTGTCCAAATGGATTTTCATGTGCTTTAATTCATGCCCATTGCCTCTTCTCCTGTCACTGGGCATGACTGAGAACATTCTCTCTCTCTTCTTCATTCCTTTCCATCAGTAGTTTGCACACACTGGGAAGATCTCCTCAGAGCCTTCCCTGGGAAGTGTAACATTTTGGGAAGCTGAACATTGAGATGCATTAAGAGTGTTTTGAAGCTTTTCCTGTGAAGACCTTGGCTTTGGTAGGCAAGGACACTCTTACACTTGACCCTAGCTGCTTAATCACTACTCTATTTTCCATGATAAAGGCATAGAAATTTTCAAACTAGTCTTACACCATAGCAATATGTTTGGTGTGTGTCTGGTATATATCCAATTGCAGGATTATTAGGGGCTTCTCAGTGCAGAGCTCATAGTCTCTAATGACCTTTGTTCCTCATAAGACTGTATGCCATTAGACAGGAAATACTGAGTCTTTTCACTTTCACTTCCCTACAGAGCAGGAAACTCACTCCTCCTATGCCTGTTGTTCTCTGTAAATTAAAATACAGCTTACAGTAATTGGACTTCTCAGAATATTCTGCTTCCGTGTTACCTTTCCTCCTCCACGCCCTTTGAGTCTCATTGTTCCACGTTAGCAGAGGAGGACTGGGGGTGTCAGTGCAGCGTGCATCACTCAGACTTTTCATGCATCAAAGCATGGTTCCTTCCTCAGCAAGTGCTTTTGTAGTTTTTCTGGACCCTGTGCATTATGGAACTCCCCTGGAAGACTTTAGATCTGGAGGCAATGTTAGTATATGAGGAGAATTCCAGTTAATGATAAAGTCATCTAGTTTTAGTCTTACTGTGTGCCTGAGGAGTGAATTCTAAAATAAGCTATGCTTAAGAAAATCCGTATTCATTAGAATACATTACATTTAACATATAGCAATCTGCACTAAAGAAGAAATTGAAACAATATTAGTAATTTTAGTGGTAGAGAATTAAAACCATTTTTTTTACATGGGATATTTTGCTGTAAGCCATGCCTGCTCTTCTATGCTCTTCTTATAACCTATTTTGGCATGGCTGTCTGGGAAAAGAGCCTATCCTTTTCCATTTCTTTCTCATTATATTCTTACTAGGGAGTTCAAAAATGCAAAGTACCTGCAGCACATTATTATTCTAGTTTATTTCCAGTGAAAGCAAAGCATTAACATACGTTAGGTATGAATATTTTTGCCTTCAAACAGCTGGGAGTGGACAGACTGGCAGTGTTCCAGTCTCTAGTTACTATTCTGACTTCAGTAATGCTGATTTCACTAGAATTTGCTTAGTCAGGTGGCTATGAAATAATAATTTAAAACCCCCCTCTGCTTCTATTTATAATTACAGAAATCACCTAGCATATGTGGGTGGTCACGTGGCTATGTGCTGATTTTAGTATGTTTGTTCTCACCAGTGATGTACCATTTTCACTCTGCACCTGCGTCACTGAAGTGTGGTTTTTTTGGTCCCACAACCAGGAGCACATTGCCAAACCAGCAGCTTGTAGCCAGTGTCCTAGTTTCTGCCTGGAGCTTTTCCTCTGTAGATCTTGCAAATTTCTGTAGTAGTAACAATGTTCTGAAAAGAGCAGAACTTTTCTTTAGCTGAAAACCCCAAAAGTGCAGGTTTTGGGCAAGGTTACTGAAAAGTAACAAGTTGGAAACAGAGAGCACTTCTTGGAGCTGGATAGAGCAAAATACCAAAACACAACTAACCAACCAAGATTCATGGCTTGTTGAGGCCTGTGCAGTCTGCATCTGACACTCTTATTCCTAACAGGATTGCCATGTTGACAAAGGTCATCTGAGTGGAAGGCTGGCATAGGGGAGACACTGGCAGGAGCCATGGGAGTAAAAGAAGACAACATGTACAGTTTTCTGACAGTGCCTGTCATGTGAAATAAAAAAAAAATGGGAAGGTTGTGGAGACTGAAACTCAAAAAATGAAATACTGGAAAAAAACCCACCACAAAAGTATCAGTAATAATGTGGTTTTATTTCTTTGTCAATCTAAGGAAGGGATGTAAAATATAAATGAAGTTGGTTCAGTGAGAGTTACATTAAATGATGTTTATTATTATCCTTTATTTGTCTTTTTGTAAAGATAATGATTCAGGCCAGTGGCTTTCAGTCTTCTGGACTGCAGAAGTCTGAAAGTTTTGCAATGGGAACATGTGAAGTAAACCTTTTGCTGCATGGTTTAATTCTCTCAGCCATCACTTGCAGGTATCTGATAGACCTCCAGGTTGTTATTGGTCACTGTTTCTGCATTTGTCAGCTCATAAAGTATGTTTGACTTCAAATAACAGCTACTTTGTCCCATGTGAAACACAACTTTAAAACTGAAATCTCATCAGCTATGGCGTAACAGTCCTTTCTCATACTCTCTTCATGATCCCTTCAAAACAATTGTTGCAGTCCTCTTTATTTGAAGAATTTCTGCTATTTATCATAGAATCATAGAATAGTTAGGGTTGGAAAGGACCTTAAGATCATTTAGTTCCAACCTCCCCAATTTGCTTCTTTTCACTGTACTAGGCACAGAACTCTATGTGTGGTGATTCCCATGTATCATTCTTCTGCCTCTTCACCAATTTAGACAGCATTTTTACTAATTTGTGCCTTTTTGGAGGGCTTTATTTGGTACTAGTTTCCACTAAGAAGAAAGCTCTGTCCATTTGTTTGGGAGGGTAGTTGCCCATTCTAAGCTTTTCTGTACAGAGTAGCTGACTAGTATTTTTTCCTTCTACTTGCTGAAATTATTTCTGCTTGTAAATGGAAATTCTGGTATTCTCCTGCATGCTTTTGGAAAAAGCTTATGCAAACTTTTTTCAAGTAGAATTTTGACCATTTTCCCAGATTTCATTTTCTTTTTAATTGGTGACATTTGGTTGAAATCCTTTAAAATCATTTGATATCTAGTTTTGTTGTTTGTTTTTTTTTTTTTTTCCTGACAAATACAATTAGAAGATACAAGATACAATTAGATTTGCCGGTTTGCATTGTCAAAAGGTATTATGGTGAAGAACAGGATCGTTTTTATCTTGCCCATTTATGATTTCCGATATATATTTATATGTTGTAGTTAGAAAGGTATTACAGTGACATCATTGTCTGATGTAGTAAGTTGGCACAGTATACATCTGGTTTCAGTTATTGGGGTTCCCCTCTCTCCCCCCATTCCTGAAGGCAAAACAAGAAAATACACTTATCTGGAAAATAGGCACATACCTGTTTTTTCTAGAGTGAGTGCTTCAAATACTTTGAAGATAGGGAATTTGAATGAGTCTCATTCTCTCTATACCATTATTACTTTGAAAGAGAGATGTAATTTCAGGTATTATTCCCTTAGGATGTCTTTTATATATTCATGGTCACTGAAGTGCAGCATCATCCCAACACAAATTTTATAGGCTTATAAAGAGAGAGTTCGTTTTGTAGGTGTTTTCCTCATGCCATATCCAGAAACTCTGTAGATTCTTAAGATACCTAAATGAGAAATCAAATCTGAGTAGAACATAGAAGAGATTACAATCTTGCATATGGTAGTTGTGAAGTTCTCAGGTTCCTTACTAGTAGTTTCATTTGACTTCAGAATGTTTAAATGTTGTCATGGTCTTCTGTGATTCTGATATGTGGAGTTGGTAGTCTGCTGTAAGCAGCTAACCACAAATTTTTCCTTTTACTAATTTTGCAGTACTTTATTGCAGAGTTGCTCTGAAGAAATATGGGAATAAATAAATACATTTTAAACCAGAAAGTTAAAATAGACATAAAGACATCACATCCTAATTTTTATGCAAGTTTAACTATCTTCATTCACACGTTTGTACCTTTCCAGTGTGACCTCTTGAGTCCCATGAAAACACAATGGAATAAACAGGTTGATTCTTACATTGTGAGCAAACAGATTAAAAATCCTCACCTTGGCTTCTGCTCTACTCTTTAAACTAGTCTTTGTGTACCCTGCAACAGCCTTTCATCATCTGGGAAGTTATTTACTAGTACTGTTTAAAACAAGTCCCTTTCATTCTTTTTTTTTTTTTTTGTGCTGACGATTGGTCATATATAGCAAGAGCCATGCTCATTCTTTCCTATAAAATTCCATATTTTTTAAGTCTAACTTACATATGGGGACAGATATCAAGGTCTGTTATATCTTAAGACAGTTGTTGAAATAAAATGTTTTGTGGAACAGAAGAAACTCTCTCACTTGGAATGATAGCCCTTGTATTTCTCTCCCCCTCCCTCCCCAAATCATGAAGGTCATATTGCAAAACAAATCCGATGCTGCTTTTTTGAGTGCAGTTCTTAACAGGCCATGTTTGACATGCAAGCAAGGAGGTGTAGTGAGCAAATTCATACTTGTAGTATGGCAGCTTTAAAACCCATCAGTCTAGTTACTGTACACATGAAAGTCCTTTGTTCTGTAGGATTTGACAATTTAGAATTTAGGAGATTAAGGTGTATTGGATATAGATGCAAACAAGGTCTTTGCCAATGAAATATTGATAAGAAATTATCAATTCACACTGCTGGCTTTCTCTTGTGTTTTCAAAAGTTTGAAAAAAATGAAAAACACTGGGAATGGGTTTCTTAAGATTTGTTTTAACACTATTTAACCTATTCATTTCTGAGATTTTTGGTAACAAAAAGAATTACTTTTAAAGATGTGCTGTTTTCTGTGCCATTAAAATTGCAGAATTGTACTTGATCTTATGCAGGTTTGTTGTTAATAGGTAGTAATTAAAAATGAATCTGTTTTTTAATTGTACTTTCTGATTATTGGTTTCCATATAGTGGTAGTGGTAGACAAAGGAAAAGGCAAAAAGTAGGTTGGCTGATGTATCAGTAAGATGAAAGTATTGCAGCTCTCCTAGAGGTGTACACTGCAGCTCCATTTAGACAAACACACCTGGTTACACAAGCATGTGAACTCTAACATGTACTGAGATCCACTTGAAGATGATGGGAATACTAACATAGGTATGACTTTTTTCTCAATTATCGGTGACATTAAGGATTTCTTTCATTGATGTAGTTCCCAAACAGAAAAGAATAGTCACATTAACAGTTCTATGAACTCCAGCTTACTGTTTTTCTTATTGGGTTGGAGCATCAACTGATGCACTCTAGGAGAAATTAGCTGTAACAAAGGAGAATCTGTGAGCATCTGCTCCAGCTACTTTTGCATTTTTAATTATTTCAAATCCTGAACTGGCTTTAGACGTGAAGTGTTGTATTGTTTGGGAATGCTCAGTGGAGAATAGTAACTTCTAGCAGCCTTGAGAAACAGGGTCATGATGTTAGATGTACAAAGGTTTCTGTTTAATATTGCCTTGAAGTTTTCCACCAGTATTGGTATCAGCAGAATTTTTTAGATTTTTGATTAAATGCTGTTTGACAATGAATGTTAAGAGTGAGTATATAACAAATTTGGAAAATCATTTGCATAATCGACTTTAATCAAGATTTCAAAAACGTGTTTACCTTGCTGTCTGTGTTGAAAACCCTTTGCTGAATTAATGCTAAGGACTTAGCTTAAGAATGTTAAGTAGAGTTCTCTGGAGTGTTTATGATTATGCCAACTAATCCCGTCATTCTTGCTGAAATGAGAGAGGAAGATGATGGGTCTCCCAAGAGAGACAAGGGATAGGCAGATTTCATTATAGGGGTGCAAAGATGGGTGGAAGAAGAATTGGGAGTGTGAAACCCTGCATGCAGCTAGATGCAGGTGCTTTGAAAGAACTGAGATCTAACAAGAGCAATAGATAAGGCGCTCCACCTGTGCACTAATCCACTCCTGGGAATGTTTAAACACATTAGACTGGGCTGTGCCATTATGCAGATAAGGCATACATGATTATTACTGCAATATCGAAATTAACAAGGAGCTGCCATTTGTATGGGAAATGAAAACACTTGGATTTGATAGGAAACTAGATACACTGAAATGGAGCTATATACCAGGTCGCAGGATGTTGTGCCTTCACCAGGGAGGCATTAAAGTCACAGTGCAGAATTTCTAACCAAAGAGTCTGTGAAAACTGTGCTTAGTCAGAGTCTGAGAATGGGAGCATCTGTAGGGTCCATTGCAGTCACTCATATATGGGTGTATTTTATCAGTGCTTGAATAGCGTGGCAAGCTCTTTGGTCAGAAACTCCCACAACTGTTGGAAGTAGCTATAAATGCTTGGAGCATGGAAATGTCACTTCCAAAATCTTTTTACTCAAATAAATGCCAGCTTTACTATTTTGTAGTGAACCAAATAGTTTTGGTGTTTGTATAGGATGCTTTTTAATGCTGCTGTTGAATGAAATATTGTCAAAATGTCTGAAAGTGTTGCCATGCAGAGGCACTTACCTTTTATTGAAACTGTTTTCATGATCTGTGTCCACAAGGCTGCAGAAAGTGGCTATCTCAATAGTCACATGCAAAAAGGTGTCTTTGAAAATGGTGTGTAATTGGTGCACTTTATTTTTTTCATGGCAAATCTGGGCAAAATATCCCAATGAATAAAATGCTCTATTTCTACCTCTGCCCTGCTTAAAGTCTCTGTAGAGCAGAGTAATGGCTACCCTGTGTAAATGTTGTTGCAGGAGTAGGTGTCTTCCCTTGTCACGTCCATAGGTGGTTTTACAACATGGCAATGGAGAACACAAGCTTTTTTTGATGCAGTAAGTCAGTGCTGATGGGTGATAACTATTTAGCTGTCATTTATTTTAAGTAGTGACTCAAAAGTGCACAAGTATTTAGCAGTTTTTCATTACTTTCAGAAACTTTTTACACTCAGTCTTAATCTATTAATTGGATTTTGTCTTACATATGGAAAGCTGTGACTTGAGGCTTTCTGGTGGGTGTATGTGTGAGTTTAATCATGTCACGAAGTACAAGGCATTCTAGGGAGGTGTCTACTTAGTTTTCTACACTGTGCCATTTTTCTCTTAACAAAGTTTTCAGACATGCACCCTGCCATTAGTAGCTATCAGCATTTGATACTATATCTGTTGGCATTTCACTAAATACAGCTGTGTCACTATTACTGCAGGTAGCTGACACAAGAAGTCCATCAGATAATATCTAATCCCACTTTTGTGAGAATTAAGCAGGCATGTAATATTTGCAAGGGAGTTCTTTTGGTCTGGCAGACTGTTGGGTTATTTCTATTTCTTTTCTATAAAAGTAACGCAGTGTTCATGTAATATTAACCTTTATTGTTTTCCTTATCTCGACACTATGTAAGGCTTTTATCTTGACATTTGATTACATTGTTTGATATTTTGCAGTGAAAGTTGTTTGAGTATCAAATGACCAACGTTAGCTAATTTGGCGTAAAATGGGTGGGCATTTTGATTGCATTAGTCAAGTTTTCTGAATCCCATGTTTAGAGTTGAAAATATTCCAGTTCTGTTTAATAAGCAGAATATGGTCCCTGCTCTAAAGCTGAAATTGTGCATGTCTGTCATTAGAAATATTTTGGCTGCCATATTCAACTAAGCTGAATTGGTTGAATATGGCAGCCAAATGCCAAAAAGGCTACCACAATAGCAATAATGCCATTTTTAAGAGACATCACATTGTCCAGGTTGGGTCTTTGCGTAGCTTTGATTGGTGGCAAGCTCTTTCCCAGACTTGCTGTCAGGCAGCCTACTTTAAAAGTTTTACTTCATCTGTCAGGTCTGTTATTCTCAGTTGAACTGCTACCAACAGAGTTTTTGCTCACATTTTGATGTGCTTTTTCAGTGTTCAGATTGCTTTTTTTAGTCTTAAAAGGTGTCTCAAGGAGCCCTCTTTCTAGGGCTCAGATGTATTGTACAGAAGATATCCCAGCAAGAACACATGGGGTAGATGAATTACGTCATTCCCCCATAGTAGCTGATGTAAAGATAGGGAACATGATAGGTAGGTAAAGAAATTTATAATTTTAGATTGACTCCTTGCCAATGTGATTGAAGAGCATGCGAGTGTTGTTGGAGGTGGCTCACACCACAGATGCTTTTAAATGATTGCAAAAACACTGTAGAATGACTGTATGCTTTCAGCGTAATAGAGATACGTAGCTTTTCTGTCTAACAAGAAATAAGATGCAAATAGTAAATGATTCCTAATCATTATGAAGTTTCAAATCAGATTTTCCTTTTTTGACCTGGGAAGCAGAAGCAGATATATGCAGCTTTTGAGCAGTGACTGACTAGAAAAATTAGCAATATATTTTCCAGCTTGGAATCTGGAATAATTTAGAATTGTTGAGGGAGATGTCATGACCCAAAGCAAGTCTCCAGCCTCACTGACTACAGTAACAGAGAAGCTGGTACTCTCCAGAAGATGAGTATAGAAAAATTAATGCTGAATCCCTGCAAAGATAAATGAGAAAGGGGTGAGAGCGATGCTAGTAATCACATGGCAGTCAAGAGAGATATTCAGAAAAGATAACGATTATCTCTGCGTACATTTCTAAGGATAAAGCCATGCAGTGGTCTTGTGCCATGTAGGCCTGCAAAGTGGCATTAATGGAACTTATACAATGCCTAAGTCTTGATCTCTGAACAGTAGAAAATAGAATCAAGAAGATCCCCAGGAGTAAGCTGGAAAATTAAATGAATGAGGCAGGGTTATTTTTTTGCATGCTTTTTTTGGATGTTTCCTCCCACCTCCAAACTCAACATTTGTGAATAAAGAATGCACCAACATAGACTTAATCACCAGATTTATATTGTACATTGAAAACTACTGCCAAATTTCACAAGACTTCAGGTCACACCTGCCACTTATTGGACAATAATGAATACAAGAAAATAAAGTAGTTTGAGGAGTTCACCAGTGTGCTAAACTTCCTGCTTTCTGTTGGTGGTAAGTCTGAATCAAAATGAGCTTAGATACCACTGGGAAGTGTATGTCTTCCTCAGAGGAAGGCATATGCAATCTAAATAGCGAAGGTCATAAATACGTAAATCAGAGAATGTACTTCATGACAACCTATGAACTCAGTGAGTGGAAGGAAGGAGTTAGCTGGGTCATGGATTTTGCATAGCCATTTTAAGAAATACACAAGGAAAGTGTAATTTGGAGGCCAGTAGAAAGAAGCAAGTGCTGTGGAAGAGAAGTGATGGTTTGACAAATTGTTGCTAATTTACTGAGTGAACACAGCCACCATATTCCTTTTGCTGAATGAATATGGAGAAGATGACATGTCATCACAATGTGGTAAATAATACTACAGGGAATAATTGTGTAATCACTCGCCTGCATAAATATAAGCAGACCTTGCTAATAATTCTTTAGACCCTGTACTGATGACTGCCAATGTAATATTTGATCATCTTCAGTATAAAAATAGATGAAGAGTAGTTAAACTTCTTAGCAGGATTTGTAGACTTCCTGTTTCATGTTCTTAGAAACCCGTGCTTTGAATAATGTGTTGGCTTAGGTATTAGGGAATGAGGAAGTGTGATGGCAAAAGGAAATGGCTGATGTAATTCATCTGTAGATGAAATCCTACATAGGCAATAACTATCAAGTTCTGGAACAACTAATCATCAGTTAATTTCTTGACGGTGACTCAGACTGTTGAATGAAAGGGCTTAGGAAGATGAAAGATGATATGTTTCCCTGGAGAAACACCAATCACAAACTAATCAAAGTATCATGGGAAGCATCTAGCCAAGCAGAAATTAAATCTTCACTGGGCTTTCCAATTACACAGTACTAGTCCAGATGTTCGTGTTATTGAAATATCTTGATTTGTGAGGGAAAATAAAGACATGAAACACCACCATCATGGGATGTGTATTGGCTGTGACAGTTGCTGTCAGGAGGCAGTAGAAACGTTCTGTTCTACACTGCCTGGGATATGGGCCCTGCTGTTGTAGGAGAAAAGTGGGTCAGAAGAAAGTCAATAGCTTTGTTTTTCTAGAATTCTCTCTAAGTGTGCTCGATGCCCACTTAACTGGACAACCTTAGAATGAGGTTTTTAGAAGCCTTCAGGTAGCTTGATGTAAATATATCTTTTGCTGTCTGGCAGGATGTGGGCAGTAGAAGAAGGGCAGGCTGGCAAGAGAAAAGGAGATACAGAGGCACATAAGGGAGTATTGAAGAAAGAGTCTATACTAGTAAATGTACACCATCATTAAGCCCACTAGTATTCTTGTTAAATAAACATGGAGCCAGTGGTACTGGTGTAGATGAAGTGCCTGTCTGGTTTTTGTAAGTTCATTTGGCTTAGATTAGCATGGGTAAGGAGAGAAAAAACAAATAGTGCTTTGAATTGCAGCTTCAGTGTACTCTTGCTGCTTTATGATGGAGGGAACTGCCCAAATACAGAATCCTTCATGTTTTAGAGAACATTAGTAGGAAAGAAATGATACAGGTAGTGTTGATTTTGGTGTTTTTAAGGAGAAATATCCCCTTTGAATGTAGTCAGTGAGAGCAGCAGTCTGTAAGAAAACATGCTTAAACTTGTGTTCAGATTGTTCAGGTTAACAGGTTTTCAATTTAGTTTCAGTTGGGCATTTATTAGGTTAGGTTTTCTCTTTTCTTAAACATAATTTGGTCACTCTGTATAGGCAGGTCCCTGGTACCTGGGGGCTTTATTACCTTGCTGACAAAATCCCACTGTTTATTTAAGGGTGTTCAGTGAATGAAATCTAGTTATCTTAGCTGCTTGATGGCCAGGTGTTGTGGTTGTGGAGGTGAGGATGTGAGCACTGCTTGAAATTTCCTTGACCCACACAGGCAAAGTGTCTAGACACATGCTCTCTCCTGACACTTTCTAGCCTTTGAGAAAGCAGTCTTTACCTGTATGAAGACACACAGGAAAGGGGCAAGGGTTCTTTGGGCAGAGCCATTTCTCACAGCCCTGAAATTTGTAATTTCTTCTTGTTTCCAAGGCTTCACGGAGAAGAGTTGATTTTCTTGCTGACAGCAAGTGTTTGCATTACTGCATCACTGCATTACAAAGATTGCATATGCCAAGACTTCTGAAAGCTGTTGGTGGAATCAAGAAATAGCTCCATCATTTCACACTAGGCTGGATGTATTCTTTTGATGATTTTCTGTGTACATTATTCTTTACATTCTCTGAAGAGTCAGAGATTTGTCACCATTAATAAGAAGACTGGATTCAGTGGACTATGCTTTGAGGTAGTACGAATATATATATATGTATTTAAGATGCCTAGGTGGTCTTACTCATACGTTAAGAGTATTTTTCCTTTAGGCGAATGTTTTCTTCCTAGACGGAATGACAGCGATTTTGTTGTTTTTTGCCTTTCCTGTGAACAGGAAGCATGTCTGCCTGTTGGAAACATGAGGATGTGTTATCAGTCCATCGCCATTGTGTGGTCCTAAGGCATTGCTATACTTCATTTTTTCCGATCACATGCGGTTGTACTTTGAAGCTTGAAATGTATGAGACAAAAGAAAGGGCTTAATATATGAGTATTTCAGTTTAGGGCTGTGGCCTGTAATATAAAGGAGGTGATATATATGATGGCATAGTTGTCTCTTCCTGTGTGAATTCAAGATCTGCTAGTCCTCAGTAAAGATTTATATAGGATTTTTTTCACATCCTTCTAGAAGAGCTTGTTTTCTGGGAGAGGATAGAGGCACTGTATTGAGCTTTTCTGACATTCTGACCTTTCTTCATGGATGATGTACAAACTTCCTCCCTCTGTTAGCCCTAGGACTCTTCTGTGGCTCTTTTCTGTACTTTATTAACTCTGACTGCAAACTCTGCCACTCATAGGTTTTGGAGCGTTGCAGTATGCTGTGATATTGCTGCTTGAAAATGCTCTGCAGGCTTATATCACACAAAATACTTTCTATTTTGTAATATATGATAACTCATATTTGGAGTTTTAATAAAAATCTTCTTTGTCACTATGCTCATCATGTCTTTTTCAACATCAGTTCTAAGAGTTGACATTTATATGCTGACAGAGTAACAAGGAGTTTGTAAAATTAAGGAGCTGCAAGCTAAAAAGTAAAGGAGAATTGAAAATAAGAGCAGCGATGGTAATTAATATAGGTCACTGTCATGGGTTCAGCAGCAGCAGTCATTTTTCCGCTTTAAGTAGTAGCTGGTGCAGCACTGTGTTGTGGATTTTCGGCTTGGGAGCACTGCTGATAACACCAGTGTGTATAGTTATGGCCTGGAGTGTTCAGACTGGCCAAGGACTTTCTGAGTTTCATGCTCTGCCACGGAGGAGGGGAGCCGGGAAGAAGCCGGGCGGAA
>JASSUY010013503.1:4631-16796 GCA_032466535.1 Forpus xanthops | reverse complement strand
TGTTATACCTTAGTTACTAAACTGTTCTTATCTCAACCTGTGGGAGTTGCATTCTTTTGATTCCCCTCCCCATCCCCTCTGAGTGGGGAAGAAAGAGGGGGGAGTGAATGAGAGAGCAGCTGCATGGGTTTGAGAACCTCAAACCATGACAGTCACATAATGGAAACTCTTGTACTTTAGGTATTTTAAAATTATCTATGGACTGTAGTCTAGTTAAACAGAATCGAGAAGTCGCTCTGTGAATGAATTGTAGAATAATTGATTTACACCTCCAAATAAATGATTAGCAAATTAGATCTCTAACACGTAATTTAGAACTTGAAAAGCGGTAACCTGCTCTTGCTATTTCATGATTATGCTTATTTGATTAGCCTTGACTGTGTCCTAAGCAAAAGACATCTGATTTTCTATACCTAGCTGTTACATTACTTAGCCTTCATACTTTGCATCATGTAATTGCAGTAACACACTCATTTAAAACAAAGAGAGTTCTCTGTGAAGATATTTTGTGTAACCCTTAAATACCTCATAGGAACTTCAGTGAGCAATCCAGTTTGAGCTCAGTTGGCAATGCTGCTGTAAAACTGGTACTGGCAGGGCACAGGGGTGGCACCAGGCCAGGGTGTGGTATAACAAACACTGATCCTAAGAGGGTTGCTGTGTCATTTGATCATTGGAGACTTGATACTCCTTCTGTGTGTGCGTGGGAAGATAGTTACTGAAGGTCAGTTCCTGTACAATAAAATTCATAAACTTTGTGCTGCAGCAGGTCGGTAAATAACTGGGATAAGATATAGACATGTAATGTTTAAATAACTGTGTAGGGTGATGAAACATCAAAGGACTGTGATAACTAATAAATATGTAAGCACCCTTTGTCATGCAACTTTCTTCTTCAAGAAACTGATTATCTATTAATGCCACTTGCACTGCTCGCACCGCTCCATTTGACTTTTTGCCCTGAGCTGTGTTGCAGGCAGTCTTGGCTTCCTTGGCATGACCTGGGACAGTTTCTCTCCTCTCAGTAGCTATCTGTACTCCATAAGAGTGCTTTTCTGGTTCTTCTGAGGTTTTTTTTTCTCTGAGTTTTTTTCTTGTGATATCCAGTCCTGCAGGTGGGGTTACAATGTTCTTGCAGCTGATTCAATGTTTTCATTTTGAAATGCAGTTATCTGTAAGAAAATGTATCAGTTCTATATGCAGAACACTAACACTTTCTCACAAAATTATTGTGTGGTTTTGTTTTGTTTTTTTTACTGAAGCTGTGTGCGTATTTGAAGGCAGAACCTACTTTGAAGGACAAAGAGAAACCGTGTATTCAAGCTCAGGGGACTGTGTTCTGTTTGAGTGCAAGGTAAGACTGTTGATGTTAAAGAAAATAAAAATCTTGCATGTTAGAAATATCAAAGTCCCACTGAAAGAAACCTGAAATTCAGACAGATCTACCTAAATGGCAGCAAGAAAGCATCTAAGGGGTCCGGTGTTTGTTTTGTCTTACTGCATTCCACATCAGATTTGGCAAATAAGTTTACCTTGCATTGCTGTAAGCTTTGATTAGGCAGCTTGACAATCAGGCTGCATTCTTTCCTCCTTAGGTATTGTCTACATTGTCAGTAATAAAAAAGCCCAGAAGACTACCTTATGTTTCCATTGACACATGTACAATGTTATCATAAAACATTAGGTGCTTAGATAAGGAAGAGGCATGAACGTGATGAGGGCTTTATTTGGATTTCAGGATAATTCTTCTAGGAAAAGCTTGATGAAAAAGAAGGAAGAGAACTGGCACACCAGGTGTGTGGTATTTCTAGTGATGAAAGTGGAAACGGGCTGTTGTTTCATTTGTGGACAGAAGGTGCCTGATGCTGTGACAGTCTTGCCCAGCTACATGACCAGAATTGCTTTTCAGAGCACAAATGCACTTTAAGGAGAAAATATACCCCAGGAATGGCTGTGGGTTGTTGATTAAACAAACTGCTGCGGTGGGTCCCATGTTGCCCCGCTGGGGGAGGAATGGGGAGGAATTCCCTCTGGTTACGGAGCTGCATGCTGTGGAGCTGGAAACCTGAATGCACATATCTAGGGCAGAGAGAGAGCTGGCTCCTCTGACCATGCTGTGCTATCTGTTCCCAATTCCTGGAAACCCCCAAACTTTTTGTACAGTTATGAAAAAGTGTGTTTCATAAAATAAGCATGGGGACTGTTGTCTTACTGCTGCTGATTTTAATCTTTGTGAGCTTTGTGCCTGGAGTAGGTGCTTTAAAACTCCTTTGAGAAAGGAAAAGATGACCAAAAATAACTGGGTTGTATGCTTTTCAGGACTGTGAGCTTGTGTTTTCAACATGACATCTGGGACATGAATTCTGTGATTAGTCAATGGGTTAACAGCTACAATTAATTAAAATACAATTAACAACCATCAGAAGTTATAGAATCATAGAACAGAATCACAGAATGGTTTTAGAAGGGACCAAAAGTTACGTGATGTTTTCTCGTGTTCTTTGCAGCTTGCACACGCAATACTGTATGAACAAACTGCCTCTGTTGGCTGTGCTACTCTGTATTTTGTTGTTTATAATTCTTTACTGATGGGCTGCCTGTCTGTCCTGGTAGAAATATTAAGTAGCAACTTTGGCAGATTCAAATGCTGCTTTTTCAAGGACTGAAGTATATACAATTTCTGCTGCACAGCCTTATGAATGATAATTCAGAGTAGAAAATCTGCATGCTGTAAACTATGTTTGGTCAGTTAAGTCATAAGTGGGTGCTATATTATTACTGTCAGAGTTCACTTAAAAGGATTTAATTAGTGATTCCAGCTGAAAAGAAACTTAATAGGAAAGGCACAAATACTGTTTTAATGCATGAAGACTTCTAATAATGTTATCAAGGCAGTGATTTCTTCTTTTTGTCTGCATGTAGTTCTAAACCATTTTTGTTTTGTTTCACTGCTGCAGTTATGCCTGCTATAGGCATGTACATTTCTGTTTGAATATTACTGAACAAGTAAATGACAAATTATCTTCTATATTAGAATGTGTGAAAGAATTAAATGCAGTTTAGGCTACTACAATTAATATTATTTTTATCAAAGGGATTTTTTTTTTATTGCTATTATTTATTTTGTGGGATTGCTGGTTTTTGCATGTCCTGGTGTATAACACATCTGTGGTTGGTCCAGTATTACCAGGTTAAGATTGCTTTCTTAGTCAAAATTGTTTAAGGTTAAGTTTGAGCAGTAATTTTGATACTGGCCATTGTATTTGTGTTTCATCTTTACATTTCATGTTTAAAAAGAGGATTTGAAATTAAATGATAGAACATGATAATAATAACTCATGCAATGGCATATGCATGATTTTAGGCACTTTTCTTGCATGCAGAAATAATAGGGTCATGCATTCAGTGAGCTCATGTTGTAACCAGATTTCTGATTTTAAGGCAGATGCTTCTGAGGAGCAAGTTGTTGTTTGCCTTGTGTTCTGTCTTTGCCATAGCATGACTAGAGCACTGCAAGACACATTAATTAGGGCCCAGGGGAGCCTAAAGGTGGTACACCTGCAGTATCTGGGTTGCTAAGGCAGGCATTTCCTGTGGTAATGCTGATATGGTTGTGTGTGACATGCTTCAACTGTCTGAAGATACTCTCAGGGCATTGGACATTTCCAGTTACTTGATCCATAGTTAGCTAAGAAACCTCCTCCTTCCTAACAGGAAATCAGTGCTAGTTTCCTTCAGTGTTACTACCACAGTGTTAAGATCAGAGATATCCAAGGCTGGTTTTACTTGATATATAAAAACCAGCTCCTTTAGAGTATTCATGATGAGCGCCCTTAATTCTGGAATCTGCTGCTTCAGTTTCTTAGAAACCATAGTTACTCTGTCAGGCATAATTTCAAGAGAAGCTTCTGAGGCAAGTTGCTTGATATCTAAGATAAGAAAAGAATGAGAACCACTGCCACACTTTTGCTTGCTTGAAAAGTTTTGACTATAGGGGAGTTCCTGATGCTTTTATTGTGTGACATTGTCCAATCAAGTGTTTTTCAAAAGCACCTGAAGTTTGGCATAGGCAGTTTTTTGTTCGTACACTATAATGCTAAAACTCCATTAAAGCTATAATTTATCTTATTTCATAATATTTATTGATTACCTCAATTTAACAGAACCACAAAATGCAGCGTATTCCAAAGGACAGATGTGCAGCTTTGAACTGCCCAGAATCTCAACAGATCCCCTTATCTCACAGTTGCTGCAAAATCTGTAAAGGTAAGGTAACAGCAGGATGTATATAAGCTTACTGTAATTTTCTGTTCTTACCAATTATATAGATTTTTTTTTTCTGATCATTTTGATTAGGACACTTCTTTACATGGTGATCACTACATTTTGGGGAACTGAATAGATATCATCTGCATTGTGACAACTCAAAACTGTAAATATTGAATAGTCTAAATTCTGAGAATGTGTTTCATTTTAGACAAAAAAGTGTGAAAAGTCAAAGAAATCTTGTACATGGTGATATATACCCTTCATGCATTCCAGTGTCCAAACAAAGTAAAGCTGGAGAAATATCCATGCTCATGAACATCTTTCTGAAATGCTTTGAGATGGCTGTTGGTGCCACGCTTCTATTTGAAGACTGGAGTAACTTGTCTCCTGTTTGGAGTTGTAGCCTGCATCTAGAAGCAGAAGCTTTGGGGAGTGGTTTTGTATGCTGTGTACCTTTGTGTGTTGCACTTAGTCCGATCCTTATGAAAGGAGAGAGGTGCAGGAAGTGCTCTGTGTCTTGAGCCCACTCTTTTGATCTGGACTAATACTGGTCTCTTCAAAGCTACAAGCAATTGCATCTTCAAGTGGCTACATCTGTTTCTTCTGTAGATAAGTAAGATAAATCAATACCTGGCATGAAAAAAGATGTTAGACTCTTGGGCTGGTTTTAGGTATACTTGGGTGTAAAGACAAGTGCATCTATAGCTGCTTCCATGTGACTCAGTGCAAAAATGAAGGATATGATTAATGACATCAAGCAAAGCGATAAAGTAGAAGAAAAGGACTTAAGAGAAGATAGGTTTTGAAGTCTATCACAGTCAAAAATGATTTCTTTTAATGATAATTTCTACAAAATCTTAAGTGGCTTAGAGAAAAGAATTCTGTTTCTTGGGCTCAGTATAGCTGGAGAATTTTAATGTATGTTGGATGAATGCTTTCTGAACAATTTTATTCTCCCTGAACTATGCTAGCTTGGACTCTCATGAGCTGTGGAACTTATTCTTTAAACAAGAAGCTGCTGTATCCTATTCTTCAGTGGCATGTATTTTGTTTACTAATACAGCTGATACAGAAGTGTTGAGAATCTTCATAATAACAAAAAAATCAGTAAAAAAGCCCTAACCCTTTCTGGACGACATGTATATTCTTAGCTATTTAATGCTGATACAAACCAATCCAGGCCAGGAAATAAAAAAAAAATATGGCTATTGCTTTGTCATTAACTTGGGCTTCAATGAGAAAGACAAGAAACAAAGAGTAGGTGTTGCTATAGACAGAGGTTGGTTGTGACTCACACACTTCTGCTGTCATCAGTGAGTATTGACAATTTTCTAACACTAGTGGAAGTGTAAAGCTTTTTGCTTCCTAATGTCCTATGTTAGATAACAGTATCATGTTAGTGGCACTGAATTATAACATTTACGTAAGATTACCTAGGTAATATATCTCTAAGCTACAGGGAGGCAATCCACAGTGGGAGGAAGGAGAGGAAGAAAAAAATCAACCTCTCATGTCATTGTAGGTCTGTGATGTTTGCGTCATGGCTGTCTACAGGTCTCAGTACTCACATTCTGCCTTTATGGGCTGTTCTGCTTCTCTTGTTTTGCTTGATTTGTCATGTTTTGCACTGTTCATGAGCTGCCCAAGTGCAGAACACCTCTCTGACCTGACTTCCAAGCAGACTTCACCATTGTCCTTGAAGTGCTCATTTAACACATCTTCAGTGAAGTTAGAGGTAGAAGCTTTTTCATAGCCAAACATGAAACAGAAGCCAGGTGTGCTGATAAAAATAATAATCCTTAGTGACAACAAATACTTGTTATTTTGTAAGAGACCTGTGTTGCAGCCTGATTCTAACTTGCATTCTGGAGCTGTTGCTCTTACGCCAGGCATGGTCCCCTGAGGCTGACCCACATTCCCCAGGTCTCCTGTTGGAGGCTTTGAGAGAAGAAAATAGTTACTGCAAAACAACGGTGGAGTACTGCTGCTTGATCAATTCTAATGCTTCAGCTAAAGATGGAAGCTTTAAACAAATGAAATTCTTGAGAAAACAACGGAGGCAAACACCACACCTTTATAGACACGTGTGGAAATTGAGGTAGTTTCAAGTCAGTTACTACAACCATCTTGATTTCAGCATAATAAAGGATGATTTAATGGTGTTCAGCAGCAGATCAGCATTAGACCTCATGAGAGCAAACAGGAGGAATTAAAAAAGCCCAAACAACTAGTGACTTTAAAGCTTCAATCTAAATTTACCAACCTGCAGAAGAACTTGGATTCTTAAAGATTTGTAATTAAGGTGCAATTCAAAATGGTGAAGCTAATGAAAAATGCAAGGGGGAGAACAGGAAATAGGGATGGCTAAAAGGGGAGATTTTAAAGATAAATGTCTCTGAAATGGAAAAGATGGCGCAATCAGAGAAGAGTGTTCAGTCAGTGGTGCTTGAAAGGAAAAGATAAGGGGAAGAGAAATGCAAAACAAGGCAGTGTTAATCAAAAACTTTCTGTTATATATGAAAGGATTTTATAAATGCGTCTGGGAACAAAAAGCTGTAGGAAAAGAAGTAATACCGCTTGTAAATGAGCTACCAAATGTCCAAGCTGTGGAGCTCTTTTATAAATATCCTAAAAAAAATAATATCAAAATATTAAGAAGTGTCCTGTAAAAGTACTTTATGGTGACAAGGAGACAGTAAAGGGATTTAAGTAAGCCTCCTATTCAGCTGCCTTAGATCAATGCCATAACTTGAAATTGAATCGAAGACCTAGAGACAGCCTGTTCTTGTGGCCTTTATTACTCCTTTCATCTGTTTCATACTTGATACAATTTATTTTTCTAAATCTCATGGACAATAGAAAGGTACTCTTTGACCCAACTGAGAAGAAGATAGGACTGTCTTTGACAGGGGTGTTTTAAAATCCCTGGATTCTTTTTAACTCTCAAGCATATTTGTTTCTGTACAGGCCATGACTTTTGCACTGAAGGACATAGCTGTATGGAGCATTCTGTCTGCCGAAACCTCGATGACAGAGCTGTCTGTAGCTGCCGAGATGGCTTCCGAGCCCTTCGAGAAGACAATGCTTACTGTGAAGGTAATACCTTGTACAGTTGCTTAACTCCTCTGTATAAATTACCAAGTTGCCAAATGGATAGACCTCTTAAATGCAATGAATTAGATATGCAGCATATTAATCAACAAAAAGAATTATTTTTTCAATTTCATTCTTAAAAGAACAGAAATTAAAAATTCGATCAATGTCAAAGTGGCAAGTTGGTGTAGCTGAGGTCTTGAATTAGAAGATGCTTCTATAGGAAATATTTTCCCTTTAATTTTTTTTTTCATAATATTCAGATATCCAGGCAACCTAAAAGTCAACCGTCTGAATAAGATATTGGTATAACATCTCTTTTCACTGCTACCTTTTCCCATTCTCTCGCCTCGGGAACTGAGTAAATGCTATAGACTAGATACTAGTGTTGTTAATCATGCTGAGTAATGATTTATTGTTTGAGCTGCTCTTTTGGTATCAGGGAGCAGCTAACTACTTAATCACTAGAGAGGCCTCTGTAATTTGTGCCTTTACAGTCTAGCATAATCCTGTGGAAAAAAAAACCACATCCCTACTCCAGCAGAGACAGCCGAAGTCCTCTGTGCTGTCTCCTAGCTTTTGTGCTAACTGTTGCTCTTCCTCCTGAAAACTTGGTTCTGCAAGCATGTAATACGAATATACTATCAGGCCATTTGTAGCATGTGGCTTAAGCAGGATGGCCTTTGACTAATAAGCAGTTTCATTCAGGTTTAGCCTGCTAAATTGAAAGTCAAGCATGTGTGAGTAGAGTCTAAAGGTATACTGCACTCCATCTAACATGTGGATTGTTCTCTGCCAATGCACAATTAAATGGGATGAATCAAGGCGTTTCAAGGCTGTTCCTGTGGCTGAATTCTACAAAAGTTAATGCCTGCAGCTTGAGTTTGTAGCTGCATTAATGTCAGAGAGAACAATCATCTGTAGATTTAGATTTGAGAATTCATTACTGTTTTCAGGAGAGGAGTGTGTAGTTAATTCAGATTCACATACATCTCTGCTTAATCTTTGTTGTAAGCTTTCTGGTGGAAGCCTGTTTTGAGAACTAAAAATCATGCAGAAACAAATCTCTTGCCCTTCATTGTGTCCCAGCAGGCATCTGGCATTAGGACCTGCTGTACAGCTTGTTCTTTTATCAATGGTTCCTGGAGACTATGCTGAAGCTTAGGCTGCAGATCTAATTTATGGGAACTCATCAGCTGTTTTCTATTCGAGGGAGTCACTGGAGCAATGGACTTATGCTGAAATCAGGTGCTCTAAGAAGGTTTTTTAATTCAGCTCTGTTGTTACCCTGCTGAATGAAAGCAGAAAAAAAATTATGTTCACTTAGTGATCTACACGTCGCTCAAATTAGAGTCTGTTGCTATGTGTGACACTTGTCAGGCATGTCATAAGCAAAAAACAGATGAAGCTTTTTGATTGGCATTGATGATGGAATACTTAGATGAGGACAAAGTAGATCATCATATGTCAGATTGATGTGTTTGCATTATGAGTAGACTTACCAGTTTGTGCAGTACCTGAATTCAGTGTGATGATTCGTTTGAGAAGATTTCTTGGCCAGATTATTTCTGTATGGGCAAATGGCATTGTTTCTGGGTGGTAATTATCAATCTGCTTAAGTGATTTCAATAAATTTGTGTAAATGAATAAAAGGTGGGGACTTGTTATTTACATAAAAATAATAATTTCATATATTACTATACTTGGATGCCTTAAATTCTCTCTTAAAAATGTGCGTGAGTTAGGGCCTGATCCAAGAGCACTTGCTTACACTGGGGACAGCAGAAGTAAGTCCTATTAGGAAGATGTGCCCATGTGAGCAGAACTCATGAGATTGGGTCCCAGCCAGCTAAATTTCTCCCTGCCAAGGGCAAAGCTAACTCAACTGGCCAAACACCCTAGCTTTGCTGCTAGTTATGTACTGTAGCTGCAGTGTAGCCACTGTGCTTGAACTACGTATAGGCAGGTCTTGGCTGTCTGTCCCTGAGTGTGAAGGTGACATACTGGAAGGAGGGGAAATAAATAAGGTTAGGGTTTAAAAGTAGGGATTGTTTGTGTGGAACAGGAGCGGCAGGGATTGAAATATCCTTGTTTCCTCAGAGTTGTGGTTTAGTATTATATCCTTTTTTCAAGCCCAAATGTTGCTTTGAACACTGAGGGTTTTTTTTTGTTTGTTTGTTTTTTTATTTTTTTTATTTTTTTTATTTCTGGAAAGACACTCTTACCTCAATATTAAACAGTGTAGCTGCAAAGGGCACAACAGCAGCAGTGTAACACCAAGTCTTTTCAGAATCTGTCTCTCATCTTGAAATGCTGAAATGGTCCCTACCCGCCTTTCTCAGCACGCACCTGTTCTTCACTGTACCATTATTGCAGCTTTAATTACGAGCAATGCCAAGTGTAGAAATGTCAAGTTATCACAAAGCCATTCAGAAAAGGCTTTTTGTAATGGTTTGAGTCCGTGGGTATGATAGCTGTTTCGATGTTTGCACTTCACAAGCTTCAGATACACTGCAAAATTGGATGCCTTGATTCTGTGTTAGAGCCAAACTTCACTAAATACAGTCCTGATTTGTGCCTCAGAACTGTCAAAGTTCAAAGAATAAACAAAAGTAATGATGCTTCCATTGACATGAGGTAGAAGAGCAAAATAAAAATATTCAAAGCTGGTTTCAGTGTGGATCTGGAAAAAATGCATATATTTCATCTGAATGATGGAAGAGTTTGGCTTCTGTAATAGAAAAAACTGGTGCTTTTCCAAAGCTGTATGATGTCTCTGGATACTGTTATGATGGTACCTTTCTGTTTCATCATAATTATATTTGTTAATATTTATGTCACTTTCAGTTTTCCCTTGAAGGACTGTATAAAACAATACTTAGGGATTCCTTTGTTTATGTGCTGTAAGCCTTATTCCAAATACTTTGAAGCTTTCTGTCTCAGATTATTATGCACTTTGAGATACCTTATGGGCAGTTTGGATATGGATTATGCTGTGCTGCCCAGGTGTAGGTGATTTTGAATATAGCGTTCTTGGTGTATAGCCTAACATTGCTGTTTTACAAAACCAGATGTTCTGATGAAGTGTAATTAGTTTTTCCCAAAGTAACACCTGGAGTGCTCACAAACTGATTATCACCCTTTGGGATGTATTTCCGACCATGGTCAACTCCCACTACATTTGTGGTGGAGTTATGCTGAAAAAGCTTTTAAGGATGGAGCTTGTTACTCTTGGCCACTAAGATAGTCTGATACATCTAGAGGAATGAAATATACCCATATTTAAAATACAATTGGTTTCCAAAAAGTCTGCTGGTGGCAGATTTAGGTGTTCTTTTCAGTTCCTTGAACTTAAGCTGTTTTCATGCACCGTGTCATGCACTTTTGGCAGTCCTCAAAAGATGTGTTTGGGAAGGAGGTGTTACTTGTACCCTTTGGAGACTGCACTTGGAAGGATTGCTTGACACCTGATTTTCTGATTGAAAAGTAGCACTCAACTATCTGTGATTTCACTTCAGAGGCGTTGCCAAGATTGCTCATTAAATAGAGAGGAGAGTAGGCTCAAGAAAAAAAGACAGGAGAATGGAGGAATCTTTTCTAAGCACTGGGACTGAACATGAGCTAAGAAAAACAGGTGATTTGTTTCTCGATCAAGAGGATTTTTTGTGATGCAGAGGCTGTTTTACATCATGTACTGATTTTGGCTAGGATGGAGTAAATTTTCTTAATAGCAGCCTATGTGGTGCTGTGATTTTTAGATTTGTGATTTTTCAGATTTGTGACTAGAACAGTGCTGATAACGTGGGGATGTTCCAGCTACTGTAGAACAGTGCCTGCACAGTGTTAAGGCCATCTCTGTTTCTCACTTCCCTGCAGTGAGTGTGCTGGGGGTGGACAAGAGATTGAGAAGGAAAAGCTGGGACAACTGAGCCCAACTGAGCAAAGGTATATCCCAGACCATACAACATCATGTGCAGCAGCATAAACAGGGTGCCCTTTCTAAGGTGCCTGCTGCTAGAAGACTCACACATCAGTATGTTGGTGACAGCTGGAGAGTGATTGCTTTTGAATCACCTTTTTCCCCCTTTCCCTCTTCACTTATTGACGGTTTTTATCTCAACCCATGAGTTTTTCCTCTCTTTTGCTCGAGTTATTTGTGGGTGCTGAATGGCTGACCAGGGTCAAACACATCACAGATTTATCTTGTGGTGTGTGGACCATAATGTTTGCTATCTGATATGGGAATTTAGTTGTACTAGTTGCACAGTACACAACATAGCTAACTTAACAGTTTTGGATCATATAATATTATTAAACAGATTTTTCTGAAACCATTTTCATTCTGATATATCCTTGTCCCTCCTAACTGTTCTAGTTTCTCTGCTGTTGTTTGGTCCCTTTTCAAGTGTAGCAGCTGAAATGAGACCAAAGACTGAGTGACTTCATCTACATTTGAGAATTGCATCAGCTTCACAGATGATTGTCCCTCGAGCAGACAGTTTATAGATCTGCTTTTGAATAAACTGGCTTGACTTGAGTCATCATCAGTAGAGGGAAATAGGCAATCTTAGAGGATGAATTGTCTCTTTCCAGAGTAGATACCTGAAGCATGCTGGAAGTACCACTTAGATCTTATCAGGTTTCCCTTAGCTCAGAGTTCTACATTCTCATTCTGCTTGGAAGGTTTACTAATTTATTCCTGCCTTCTGGTAAAAATACTAATGCATTGTGAGACCTCACTTGGAGTATTGTGTGCAGTTCTGGTGTCCTCAACATAAAAAGGACATGGAAGTGTTGGAACAA
>JASSUY010013500.1:6895-40658 GCA_032466535.1 Forpus xanthops | reverse complement strand
TGAATGCTCCATTGCTGGCAGTGTTCAAGGCCGGGTTGGACATAGCCTTGGGTGGCATGGTTTAGTGGGAGGTGTCCGTGCCCATAGCAGGGGGGTTGGAACTAGATGATCTTGAGGTCCTTTCCAACCCTAACTATTCTATGATTCTATTCTATGATGCTGTTTACCCTGGACTTTAGTAAAGCCTTTGACACTGTTTCCCATAACATTCTCCTGGAGAAACTGGCTGCTCATGGGCTGGACAGATGTACTGTTCGCTGGGTAAAGAAATGGCTGGGTTACCAGGAACGAAGAATGGTGGTGAATGGGGTTGAATCAAATCGGCATCTCATCACAAGCGGTGTTCTCAGAGCTCAGTACTGGGTCCAATTTTTAATATCTATTTAATATCTATTAAATATCTTTATTGATGATCCGGATGAGGGTATCAAGTACACCTTTGTTAAGTTTGCGGATGGCATCAAGCTGGAATGTGGGAAGGAGTTACAGAGTGATCTGGACAGGCTGGATTGATGGGCTTAGACCAGTTTTATGAGGTTTAAAAAGGCAAAGTGCACTTGGATCGTAACAACCCCATGCACTGCTACAGGCTTGGAGATGAGTGCTTAAAAAAGTGCCTGGCAGAAAGGACCTGGAGTTTTTTTGCCAGATAGCTGAATATGAGCTATCAGTGTGTCCAGGTAGCCAAGAAGGACAAGAGCATCCTGACTTGTACCAGAAACTGTGTGCCAGCTAGGGAACTGATTGTCCCCCTGTACCTAGCACTGGTGAGGCTGCACCTCAAATACTGTGCTCTTAAAGGTCTTTTCCAATCTAAACAATTCTATGAGTCTATGAAAAGGTGAGTAGTCATTTTCTATTTAGTGCAGTCAGGGGTTTATAACTCAAACAGCAGCTGCCAGAGAGCCAGGAAAGAGTCCTTAGAATGAACATGAAGTTCTTGGTGGTCTCTGGCACATGAGTGATAGGAGCTGGCCTTTTTCGACTGCTGGATTCCACTGTGGCTGCAATAGCCATGTAAGGCACAGTGATCAAGGCTAGGTCTGCCACTAAGAAAAAATGCCAGAAACTCTTTCTCCTCATATAAGTTAACATACAAATAGGTACAGTCATAAAAGTGATCTGGAATAGAAGTGTTGCTAAAAGCCTTAGAAGCCCCTTGAGAGTTGCAGCAGATGACTAGTCATCAAGAACAGTTGTTATTGAGGTTACCAGCTTTGCTGGGCCATTGCTAGATCTGGTCAGGCCAGAAGGTGAAGTGAGAATGGACAAAGGGATGTTATGCTGCTGTGCCTCCAAAGAGATCTGAACCACAGACAGCTACGCCCAGCAAAGACATCACTGATGAGAGTTCCTGAGAATAGAGATATTCTAACCTTACCCCTTAGGTTTCTCACACTGAGAAAACAGGTAGAAGAGATGTCATAATACATGACCATTTAAGAAGTCTCCTGAGTCATGGAATCCCAAAATGCATCAGGCTCCCAGACCTTTAAAATCCATGTTGCTCTACTCACAGACAGAGATACTGGTAAAATAGTAAATACAGGCTGAAACTGAAAATGTCATTCCTCAGTCATGTTGAGGACATCTGTGTTAATTTCTCAGCTAGTTTCTGTTCCAGAAATGTTGTAGAGGAACAGCCACTGCTCTAAACTGTTACTGAGTTTACCAGCCCATTTTCATATTGCCATTTACTTCCTAGAGTAGGGACAAAGGGTAATAATTCAACTTGGGACAAATAACACTGGCTCTGAATTTTCTACATACCTTTGTGGTGACTTTGTTTGCATAAGTACCTGTTCTGTCACCTCTTATGTCTCTGCACAGCAACAGAGCAAGGCAAGACATAGTTATTGTTGACAGGCATTCTGCACAACAGACAGAAAGGCAGCAAGGGCTGTGCTTGCTCCTCTCTGCCTCTTGCTGGCCAGCTGGGTATAGAGATAACACTATGAATTTCCTAAAAAGGCATCTCAGCCAGCACTGTTTGCATATGGGGACACTTAGGGAAGAAGAACCCCTCCCAGATCCTTCCCTGGAACAATAGGCCTTTGCACTATTCCCCCTCTGCGCCTTTGCCTAACTTCCATAGTAGTCTAGTGTGATAAATTAGTATTGCTTCTGCAGCAAAAGGGAAAAGGAGAGGGGCATTATACAGTGTTTCCAAACAATACCAAATATTGCATTAAGACTTTTTGTTTTGTTTTAAGAACAATAGCTTAACTTTTTATTTTTTTAAATATGATTTATTAAAGCAGAATCTGGAGTTTATTTGTTTTTTTTCTCCAAGGTACAGCAGCTGTGTAAAAGAACATTTCACCATAAAGAACAGGCTGATTCACTGCATCTCTCCTGAGTACAGATTGTTGTCTTCTCCCACATAGTCTTCATAAATTAGGAAGAAAACTTGAAAAGTACCACAATATATGTTTTTGAGAGTTCCTGTCTTACAGTAATTTGGTTAGACCTCATATATCCAGTCTTAACCTAAAAAAAAGTAGTTAATAAAATTAAGAAGTTTAATAAAAAGCTACATTCTTTCATGCTTCTAAGGTGGAGCCATGGCACAATTTAAACAAGAGGTGCGGTGAGTTCAGTGTCAGAGATTCACCTTCCTTTTGTAAGGCCTGAGGACACCTAACATCTTAAGGTCTTGGGAGCTGTTAGCTCTCACATAAAGGCAGAGAAGGGTGGGATTGTGTTACACCTCCGTGTTCAAATTGTTCTGCTTGAACTCACTGCACCAACTTCACTTAAGTAAAACTTTAAATGTCTGTGAAAATGGAAACAAAACCATCCAGCCTCCTGTGTGCAATTAACAGTCTGAGAACAAGAAAGAGTAGTAGACCAGACATCCATATCAAAAGCAGGGCCTGTTTTTCCCTTCTCAACTTTTGCTTTTTCTATACTATGTCCATTTAGTGCAGGAAAACAGCTAGTAAAACTTGCCTGAAACAAGATTTGGTTCCATGTTTCAGATTGCAAGTGAAATGTCAAAAGCAATTCATTCAGGAGGTGGCAGGATCCCTCCAGGGTGGTTCAGCCCTCAATTAGAATAATAAATAAATAATCCCAGAAGCTTTTTGCTCGGTTATTTGGGTGGTTGGTTGTTTTTTGATGATAGGCAACATGAAAAAGTTACCAAAAAGTTTCCACCACAGACACAAAGTACATACTTTCCTGGTTTCTCTACTAAATTGCAGTGTATCACACTGTGATTCTGTCAACAATAATTTTGAATAATTTCTTGAAACTCTTAGCCATTCAATCCTATCTCTCCCCTACACAAAAATAAAGATAGCTGAAGCAAAACTTAAGTCCATAGCAGTATGCAACTCTGTTAGCCACAAATGAGAAGGTGGTCTCATTTCAGCAATCTACAGGCTCCTAGTATTTGCCTCTGGTGAGCTCTTCTTACCAATGTACAGTTTAAATGTTGTCAACTTTCTCAGCAATCATGCACAGAAGTCAGAGCAGGAACCAAAATACTGTGGGCCAGTAAATGTGAGCCAACTTCACAAATACAATCTTCGAAATCAAGGCAGTTGAGATGAAACTTTTCAACTATTTAACAAGGATCATAGTTCAAGGCCTCATGCCATGGAACTGCAAAGATCCCAATGATCCTTTTGTAAGCTATGCAGGGAGATTGCAGTGAGAGGAGCCCTGGAAAGACGGTTTATTTGTTTGCAGGTTTAGTGCCAGGGAAGTAACTGCATGGAAAGTCATTTCAAAGGGAGAGAATATTGCTTATTGCTGTGTGAGAGCTGCTCAATAAATCTGGGAGCTCATGGCGAATAGCAAATATGGCCATTAACCAGAGGGCATAGATGTCAAATCCTAACAAGTCAGCTGTTAATAACATACTCCCTGTTGAAGTAATGCAGTTGTATTCCAGGTGATGTTGAGTATGCATTTATCTCTTTGTCTTTCATAGAATTTTAGAATAGCCCATGTTAGAATGGACCTTGAAAGATGTGTGGTCCAATCTTTTGTTGGAAATGGAGCCTAGATGAGGTTGTGTAGCACTATGTCCTATTGCATCCTGAAAATCTCCAACAGTGAGGGCTCTACCACAACTCTGTGGACATTGTTCCAGAGATCAGCTGTTCTCACTGTAGAACATTTTTTTCTTTCATCAAGATGTAATGTGTCCCTGCGCAACTTGTACCTGTTGCCCCTTGTCTTCCCCATGTGTCTGCTTGTGAAGAGAGAACATCCACCCTCACTGTAACCACCCTTCAGTAATGGACTACTGTGATGAGGTCCACCCAAGCCTTTTCTTCTCCAGGCAGAAAACACTTAACTCTTTCATTCTTTTCTCACAGGGCAGGTCCTGCAGCCCTTTGACCAACTTTCCGGCCTTCCTTTGGATCCTATTCATTCCGTTCACATCTTTTTTGAATTGTAGAGACCATAGTTGTGTACAGCACTCCAGGTGTGGCCTGAGTGCTAAGCAGAATAGATGATCATAACTCTGTCCCCACTAGTAATGTCTTTACAGATGCAGCCCAGGATCCAATTTGCCTTCATTGCTGCAGCAGTGCCCAGCTGACTCCTGTTCAGCTTGCTGTCCACCAGGACCCCCAGGTCCCTTTCAGCAGGGTTTCCCTCCCACTTTACAGATCCTAGTCTCTTCTGTTCTCTTTGCTTATTTCACTCCATCTGCAGGACTTTGCACTTGTCTTTGTTAAACTTCATACAGTTCTTGCTAGTCAACTCTTTCAGCCTATCCAAGACGTTCTGTAAGAATGCTCTTCCTTCTGACATGTCCATCATAGCACCCAGTCTAGTGTTACCAGCAAATTTGGTAAGGGTGATTTTAATTTCATCATCCAGGCCATTTATGAAGATGTTGTACAGTGTGGACTGCTGAAGAACTCGTGACAGGCTGCCAGCCTGCATAAAAATCATTGATCACCACCCACTGAGTGCAGCCTGCAAGCCAATTTCCTAGCAGTCTCACAGACCACCCATCCAATTTATATCTTGCTAGTTTGTCCAGGAGATGGCTGCAGGAAACAATTGTCAAATGCTTTACTGAAATCCAGCCTTTATTGTACCTCTGCTTTTGTCAGAACTCAAACCTCATGACACCCCAGAAATGTGGCAGATCGTCAATATTTTTCATTTCCATGTTTCTGTCCTGCATGGAATAAAAGAGAGGCAACAGTAGACTGGTGGTTTTTCACCTAACTTTAGTTTAAGGATGTCTTTTATTTAATTATTAGTATAACTTGAAGTGAATAGTGAATACATAGGAAACTTACAGTGGAAAAAATAACTTCGAGCTTAAGGCAAGTATTTTTAACTATATTTTGCACAGCTGTCTGGAAAGTCTTTTAGAAAATAGCTTTCTTGTTCTGTGATATATTCTGAGTGCAGATGCTTCTCTTGCTTTTCACTCTGATTTTCACCCAGAAGTTGATATATTTACCTTAGGCGTACAATCACCTTCAACTTCTCTAATCATAGAATAAATGGAGTTGAAAGGTACATCTGGTGGGTATCTAGTCCAACCCCTTCTTGAAGTGGTTCAGTTTTACTGGGCTGGTCAGTCACTTGCTGAATTTTGAGAATTCCCATGGGTAGAGATTCTCTACACTAGTTCTTCAAATATTTTACCATGCTCACAAAGAAAAAGTTTTTTCCTTATATGTAATTCATGATCAAATATATATACTGCAACAGCTAAAGAGAAAAGCCTGATTTTCACTTATATTGAAGTTTCTTCTTTTGGTACACAGTTTGCCTGGAAAAACAAAGGAAAGGTTTTACATCTCACTAGCACCTACTCCACCAAAACAATCTTTTTAATACATGTATATGCTTTTCCCAATCCAATTTTATGAGCTTCTGTAACCACCTTCAGCAGTATTTCTGTCTTATTAAATCAAATAAGCTATTTTTTTTTTTTTTTTTTTTTTTTTTTTAATGATGGAAGGAACTGTCTCTTTTAACCTTCAAGTATCCACATATTCACACAAATATTAGCATCGCAGTCAAGTCTACTGGAATTAGCCAAAAATAGCCTTTTCAATTCATACACCTTTAACAGCAATAGAATGAGCTGAGTATATACATAGATTTGCAGAGAAAAAAAAAATTGATTTTTTATTTCTATATATTATGCTAAAAAGCAGTTTCTTCATTCTGATGGTGAGGATGATTTGCACCTAAAAACTGGGGTTTAAGATAAAATTCCTCTGATCCCAGGTAGATGCCTGTAAGTTGGATCAATGAACTCTTATCTCAAAGTATCACCACCCTACTATACTTCAATGTCTATGTGACTGTAAGACACTGTGGGGTGACATGATCAGTTACTGGCATCTCCACTAGAGTTGTCTAAAGTTAGATGAGATTAACTTCATTCTCTGTCCAGTTTAGCACTAAAAAATGAAAATCTACAGCCCATTTCCAGAGCCACAGGTTACAGGAAGCTGGTAGGAGAGTTAAAATATGGTTTTCCTGATTTTTTTTGATCGATCACAGGGAATGCATTGTCCGTTCTTCTTCCTCATTTATAATAGAATCATAGAATCATAGAATAGTTAGGGTTGGAAAGGACCTTAAGATCATCTAGTTCCAACCCCCTGCCTTGGGCTGGGGCACCTCCCACTAAACCATGCCACCCAGGGCTCTCTCCAATCCGGCCTTGAACACCACCAGGGATAGAGCATTCACAACTTCCCTGGGCAACCCATTCCAGTGCCTCATCACCCTTACAGTAAATAATTTCTTCCTCAGATCCAATCTAAACTTCTTCTGTTTAAGTTTGAACCCATTACCCCTTCGCCTCTCAGTACAGTCCCTCATGAAGAGTCCTTCCCCAGCACCCCTATAGCCCTCCTTCAGATACTGGAAGGCTGCTATGAGGTCTCTGCAGAGCCTTCTCTTCTCCAGCCTGAACAGCCCCAACTTTCACAGCATATCTTCATATGGGAGGTTCTCCAGTTCCCTGATCATCTTCGTGGCCCTCCTCTGGACTTGTTCCAACAGTTCCATGTCCTTTTTATATTGAGGACACCAGAACTTCACACAATACTCCAAGTGAGATCTCACGAGAGCAGAGGTGAGGGGTAGGATCACCTCCCTCAGCCTACTGGTCATGCTCTTTTCGATGCAGTCCAGGATACGGTTGGCTTTCTGTGCTGCCAGTGCACACTGCCGGCTCATGTTCATTTTCTCATCAACCAACATCCCCATGTCCTTCTCCTCAGGGCTGCTCTGAATCTCTCCTCCATCCAACCTGTAGCTGCTCCTGGGATTGCTCTGACCCAGGTGTGGGTCCTGTTTAAACTTCATGAGGTTGTCATCAGCCCACCTCACAAGTGTGTCATGGTCCCTCTGGATGGCATTCCTTCCCTCCAACGTATCAACCGATTCACTTCTTGCCCGTGGTTTCTAACTTCTGTTACACTTTCATAAGCATATCATGCCTACCGTAACTGACAGCATAGATCTGTATTGCCCTACATGGCATACAGAAGGTCTTTTCAAAGTCAAACTGATGAGACCCACAGTCGTTAGTTATGAGACCAAAAATAAAGATCAGCTGAATATAGTAAATAGGATTTATTTCGGTATCAGCTATCAACTCAAAATAGAAGGCATGGTGGCTGAGAGAAAGAGATACAAATATAGTTTAGAAACCTTATATAATTTTATAAATAACCAGGTAAATTTATGTATAGACAGCTATTAAATAAGTTTGTCACTATAAGGAGCTCTCTCTGTATCTCTCTGTTTCTCTCTGTATAGAGAGGAATGCTTCTGAGACAGCACACTAGCATGGGGTACCCATAAAATTTAAATACCCTACATCTAAACCACATTTTTGCTCATTAGAGACCTGGATAGTAGTGATTTAAATGGTCTTTTCAAATTAAGTACATTAGCTCTCCCGATTTTCATTGTCACAATATGGTTATGGAGCATTTCCTATGCAGTATTTATAATTGAAGGAATTCTTTACTGTAAGAGTGGTGAGGCACTGGAATGGGTTGCCCAGGGAGGTTGTGAATGCTCCATCGCTGGTGGTGTTCAAGGCCAGATTGGACATAGCCTTGGGTGACATGGTTTAGTGGGAGGTGTCCCTGCCCATAGCAGGGGGGTTGGAACTAGATGATCTTGAGGTTCTTTCCAACCCTAACTCTTCTATGATTTTATTCTATGATTCTATAATCTATGGTTGCACTGTGCACTGTCTCTCAGGGCTGCAAAGTCTGATGGATATCTCCATTTTGTAAATATATATGGAACTTTGTGATTTCTAATAATAAAAACAATTTTGTCTTTCTAGGTCAATGTTTTTTAAATGTAGAATTAAGCTACAGAAGCTACACTAGGGACATCTACTTGGATATAATGAAAAGCTTCAACTTGTACAGCTGGTATCAATGGCTGTATTTATATGAAGGTGGTGTGGACCAAAAAGAAGAAACAAGTGACAAAAATTAAGATGTTATTTTGCAACTGTTTAAGAAAATGTCTTCATGTGTATTACATGGCATCTTACTTTTTTGAATTTTAATAAAGTTTATATGTTTTTATACAATGTAACAGTATAACCTGATAATATTTAAGGTTAGGTCTCACTGAAGCTTGACTTAAAATTAAAAAAAAAAATAAAAAAATTAAATACTTAAGGCATATTTTATTTTGCTAGAAACATATTTAAACTGTCTAATAACATTACTAGTGGTTTTGGATTTTTTACTATGGAGTTCCTTTATGGCAGACATAACTACTGCAGTTCAATGTTTCAAACCAAACAGAAACAAAAAATTTAGTTCCATTCTTTCCACTTTTTATTACTTGAAAATGCTTTTGCTTTGTGTCTGTTGTTTATTTTCTATGAGTAATAGTTATTACTTGCACAGAAAAAAACATACACACACCCCACAGTATTTGTAAGTGAACAAAGAGTGCTAAACCATCAGATAATCAAATGTTAACATCAACACTTTTCTTTCATTTGAATTTTCACAATATACTTTCTGTCAGGAAGAATATTATCAGACCAGCACTCTTTAAGAAATTTTTCATTTGGCTGAAGAGTGAGACCAAGAAAGGATTTACTTCTCAGAAATTCTTAGAAACTCTTTCAAATAATAAACCAAATGTGGAAAGAATGAAAGTGAATAATTGGTTTCCAGTGAAATGCTTGCAAATAGAATAATTGCTTCAGATAATCCAGGACAGATTATCCTAGAGGAAAAACAGTTTCATAGAAAGAAAAAAAACATTTTAGAAGTTCGCCAGCCTGGAGACATACTTTAGGATAGGATACACTTCTACATAAAGAGAATAATCATGAGCTCTTTGTTTGGTGCTTATTAATTGGAAATATTTCAATTAATTTTTTATGCAAGCATAGTAAAGATACCATCATTGATGGTGATGAAAGCAAGATTGCCGTCTGAGGCTGACTGAGTGGGATCTTACAGAAAAAGTAAAGTTTACTGCCTCTGGTGAGGAGCAGAGAGGGATAAAAATAGACTGAAAGGTTAATCTGTGTAACATTAGGTTTTTTTCTCTTTATAAATTGCTCTATACTGGGTTTGCAATTCAAATCTATATCTTATTCATTCTCTTGCTCCAGGAAATGTTTAGAAATGCCATGCAAGTTCCTCACCACTGCTATAAAAATCGCATCTGGGTGTGACCTTCAGGGTAAATGAAAAAAAGGAGACAGAGAAATTTGGCTTCTAAATGTTACGGATTTCTTCCCATTGCCTGCATTTGTATGACCCTATTTTTCTGAATCAGGTTTACGCAAAAACAAGACTACTGTATGGGAACATTAAGGTTGTCAGGCCTAGCAACTGCATATATATTTTGCTGACAACTGCAGTATAGATAACAGATCCAAGGAGTTACTACTCACCCTCCATGCCAAAGTGAAAGCCTGTAGCAGAAGACCAAATGCCCAACTTACCCCACCCCTCTAACAGAGTTTATGATAGTGAGAAAACCACTGGTCATCTAAGGCTTGAAAATAATCCGGATTTTGTTAAATAGGGTACCAGGGCTTCCAGATGATCCTAGAAAGCAGATTTCAGATTACAGCAAAACAAATAAATATCTGCCTGCTTGGTCTGGTCTGGCTATAAGAATGGGGCAAGGGGGGCATCTCATACCTTTAAATTAGTGGGGTTATCCTCATGCTTTCAAGCACATGCCAGGTATGAGGGAATATAATACCACTCAAGTGAATTGCACTCTTTCTCCAGATGAAATTTCCCAACCATAAATGGAGTGATATAGAAATGGAGTACAAGTAGTTTCCTAAACCATATAGGCAACACTAGAAGTCCTGGAGACCTGGGTAACGCACTCGTACATGCAGTATTTGTAAACTGTGATTTAAGTTTTCTAGTCCCCTTAGGGAAATCAGCCAACACGTAAAGGTTGATATAACAGATTTAATTTCTTATTCTCAGGTTATTTAATCATACAATGCTTTCCACTGAACTTAGCAAATGGACGAAAAGCAGAGGGGGAGTGAATAAACTACACAGTTACGGTAACTGTCCTGGTCCTATGACAAATGCAGCTGTGAATCTTTTCTTTTGCATTCATTTAGAAAATAGAAAAATCAGGAAATAATATTCTGATATTTTTAAATCTTAAAATATACTTTCATTTCACTTCCACAGAATTATGAAGTATTTCCATGTACAGCATATGCTTCTTTAAAGTGAGGCCACAGTCATAATATTCAAAGGAATATTATGTGGGAAGCTATACAGCTAATTTATTTAGCAAATCTCCATAACCAAAATGCTATTCAAGCCTCATTTTGGCTTCTAGAAAAAGAACAGATTATAAATATAACACATTAGAAATTGATGCCATTCACAGTATATGTTAAAAGGAATTTTAAGAGATAAGTTAATTAAGTGATGTTCTTTCCTAGTAATTAATATATTATTCTTTCTACAGTTTACTTATATAGCACAGGCACATCAAATATTAAGTATTCTATAAAATGCAGTACATTCTTAGAGAAGGATGTAACTCCTTTCATTGCACATCACTGAAAAAAATATTCAAATTTCTTTTGTGAATAGACACAAAGCTCTAGCTCATGGCTGATTTAAAAGTGCTGGTGGTTTTTTTTTTTTTTTTTAGTAACTTTTTGATTTATTCATTTTGGGATCATCTCTTTTCCAAAACTCCTACAAAAACATTCTACATCTGACATTTGGGAAAATCTGTTTTGGGGTAAATGGTTTCAAAAAACTCCAAACCCTCTAATACAATGATTATTCTTTCTCTTTCCCCCATAAAAAGAGAGAAAGCTTTTTAAGTAGGCTTCTGAAAACTGAAGTGATACTTCTAAGTTAATCTATGGAAGGTATGACCTCAGTTTGTGTTTTGCCTTGTAGGACAAGGTTCTCAGACTTGGAAGCACAGATAGCATTTTGTGAGGGGGAACCTGGCACTTCTCTCACACAGTACTAAAAAAGGAATAAAAGGGAATTCCTTTTGTTAAGTGATGTGAGCTGTGAAGATATTTTCCATGTTTAACTGTTCTGCAGTGGAATAAGGCACAAACTTTTGGGTCTTTTCCCTCCTTTATTTTACTGATTAAAATGCTGTTGCATTGCATGGAACAGGAACTATATTGAGTTAGCATTATGTTAGGTGATTAAGGTACAAGTGACAGAAAAATGTTAAATTCAATGAGAGGTTAAAATCATAAAATCATAGAATATTTAGGGTTGGAGAGGACCTTAAGATCACCTAGTTACAACCCCTGGGGCAGGGACACCTCACACTAAACCATGCCACCCAGGGCTCTCTCCAATCTGGCCTTGAACACTGCCAATGATGGAGCATTCACAACTTCCCTGGGCAACCCATTCCAGTGCCTCACCACCCTTACAATAAAGAATTTCTTCCTCAGATCCAATCTAAACTTTCCCTCTTTAAGTTTGAACCTGTTATCCCTTCTCCTCTCAGTACAGTCCCTCATGATGAGTCCCTCCTCAGCACCCCTATAGGCCCCCTGCAGATACTGGAAGGCTGCTATGAGGTCTCCACAGAGCCTTCTCTTCTCCAGGCTGAACAGCCCCAACTTCTCATCCTGTCTTCATCTGAAAAAGTAAAGTAAATAAGTGAAAGGTTAGTTTATGCTGAGGCCCATACTGCTGCCATGCCAATGGTTGCAGGTTGCATAGCTTAAAATTAACTTTGCTATATTTGTAGTGTATACATTTTACAGCATAAGAGAGTATAGGTGGCTGCTGTTTAGTATTATATTCTGGGTCAAGGAAAAGTAAATTCTTCTTTTTAATAGGGAATATAATATCACTGTATGTTTAGACCTAAGATAACGCAGGCCACTATGAAGTTTTTATTCCTTGTCAAGGCAAGAATGGGAAATGTAATGGAGTTTTGTTGAGAGCTGATTTTATAACCCATCTCATTAAATTCATCACATTCACATGACCTGACTTTGCATAACAAGAGTTATCATAGCACAGCTGACTGAACACAGAACTTTAAGTCTGCTATAACACTGTTTAGACCAACGCATTATTAACTACTCTGTGCAGATGATAAGTTTTCCTGTTTCATTGAAATTAAATGCATTCTTCTTTCTTTTTAAATGACATTGAAGGGACCCAATTGCTTAGTTTGAATATGCTGTGCACCAAAGTGACACTTTAATGAAGATCATGCTGAAACTGTCACTTAGAATATTGTTATAATCCTTCTATTTTCAGCTGAGTTTTTTTTTAGTAAATAAGGGCTTTGAATTCATCTGTCAATACCACCTAATAACTGCCTAATTAGTTAGCCAGTTACAACAAGATATGACAAAAAGTAGCGGTCTCAAAGATATCATTTTCCCGTATTTTTTGTAAAGGCTGGTGGCTAGAAACAAAAGAGGGACCCAGGTCAGTACCAGCGAGGCTTAGGGATCAACTTGCCCTGCTGAAGCACCCGTCAACTTTTCATCACTATATAAGTCAGACAGTTCATGGCTAGGTCTAAACCTGCCACAGCAAGTTGTGTTCTGGCCTAATATGACAGGTAAAGGACATGGCAAAAAATTGTTATGGTTAGAATATTATTTATTAGCTAGTTTTATTTCAAGAGCTGCTTAGCCATGTCAGAAAAAAAAAAATATTTTCTTCTCTTGTAGAACAGCCAAAAAAGTTGCTTTTAACTTCTTTACATTTAAACTAAAACTTTTGTCAGCTTTGAATTTTAATTAACTTTTTTTTATTTCCCCAATTTTGTGTGACTATTTATTTGTATATGCAAGTAATTTTTCAGGATTTCTTATTAGCAGCTGTCTGGACTTATGTGGACTACTAGTGACCCAAGGATGATCAGTTGCAAAACACTAGTTCAGGATCCCTTGGACGTGGAAGGAGGGGAATTATCAGAAAAGAGATTTACAGATGTGGAGAAAGATGTAAGGAAATGGTGGTACACAGAATACAGAGGGTAGGAATACAAAAGCGGGTGAGTAAGAGATGAAGAACAGAGAACACAAATTCATGGGAAGCCAGATTTCCTCCATCCTCATGGATTTACTGCATCTTCTATCATGGTTTTTCATATTAAGGTTTGGTTTAGGGAGGATTAACTTTTAATACATTTGTCAAAAAAGCCTCCAATTTTTTTTTTTTCCCCAGAAATTTCTTATTAGATTTTGAAGTGGCCAGAGCTCCATGGTCTCTGCTCCAACTGCAATGCCAGTTTCAGAATGTCTCTTGATGCCCATGGGAGCTGCACAAGATCAGCCTTTTATTCTTTCCCTATGCTTACTATTGTTCAGGATTCCCTGGCCAAAAATACTGCATCTCTCTGCATTTAGTATTCTGTTGGTATAGCAAGTAAATACATGTGACTATTTAAAATTGAGATGACTATAAAAAGGATTCTTTCTACCTTACTTTTTCTAAACAATGATCCATACAGTCCTTATTACTGAAGCATGACATTATTAAAATGTGCTGAACATGATATCTGACAGAGAACATTGGCCACAGCCAGCAAGCATGAGAGTCCTTTCAAAGAGAAAACTTTTTAGCAGATGCCCATACTGAACATGAAAGAATACTGAAGTGAAAGAGAGTCTGTGCTGTGGAATCAGAGGGAAACATCTTAGTGTAAAACAAGATTATATATAACGTTTTCCTCACAGTATAATCCTAAACACATATCAGCTGGATTTTTTTTTCTTATTCTGAATGTTAAGAACAGTTACCAACAGCCACTCAGATTAAGTAAAATACTTTTTCTTCCTGTGGTTCTTGGAGTAACTTCCACTGCCAATAACAACCCCACCTAAAAAGCCTTGGAAAGAGCAGGCCAGACAAAGGATTGCATTCATGAGTATCAGAAGTACTTCTCCTTTTTTCTTAAAAAGCCCTACTAGACAGCAAATTAAAAAAAATAATAAATAAAAATAAAGAAGGACATTGTAAGAGCTGGTCAGGTCATTTGATACTTCATGCTGTAGTTTCTTTCTTTTCTGGCCATGCATGAATAATCTTGTGAACTTGGAGTTTAGATAGCACAAGTTGTCTAACAAAAGTACAGTTACTCATGAATAATTTGGACTTCAATGTGTATGTGAGGAAAACATCTCAACACAAGGCTTTTTTGTATTAAAGCCATCTGTGACTCACAGGATCATCATGCATGATATGGGGTCATTGTGTGAAAGCACTAGTGCATGAAGGGCCACGGACTTGGCGTATGAAACACCACTTCAGGATCATCATGCAGCGTTCCTGGAAATGGTAATGATATGGGGTTTGAAGAACAGCGATGTGCTTACAAATCCTGCTGGTGCTGAAATAAGCTGTCTTTTCCATACTTAATATAGTTGTACGTGAGGTTTTGGTGCATTGTAATGACGTTATTAGCACGAGTTTTTTGCTTGGGTATGAGAAAGATGTGAGTCATGCAGCTTTTCCAAAAGGGATCAGATGAAATGTTGGTAGCACACTAAAGTGTATTCTGTATGTCTGATATGTATTCCAGAGAACATTGCTTTGAGGTATAGTAGAATACCCTTAAGAATTATATTGTACAGTTCTTTCTTATCTGTGTTTACCCATCATTTTTTTGTAGAGGAATTCTGGAGTCCATTAAAATCACATATAAACCTCACTGACTTCAGCAGCTCCAAATTTTATCCTGTAAGTTCTCAAGCATTGCAAAGAGAAGATATAAACACATTTGAAACCTGAAATAGATTTTTCTGCACAAGAAAGAATAATTTACATATAAATAAATAGTATTCTTCTCCCATAGCCTTTTACATATGAATTTGAAGAACTGTGCAAGTCTGCATAAATATATTCATGAAAGTTTGACTGCAGATTATATAAAGATTCCTCCATTTTGACATAAATCAAATTAATCCTCTTTGAACCTTCACTGAAACGATGATGCTAGGCTAAATAAATCTCTTTGAATTCTCATTAATTGTTAGCACAGCTGATTCTTTGATTGGTTTATTAACATGCTTGGTGGCGTATGCTCAAAAAACAGAAAAAAAGAAAAAAAAACACAAAATCAGAAATGAATCCTACAATTTAATGCAAAACAGAACAAAGCTGTAGATTTCAGCTTTTGTCTTGTACACACTGTAAGGTACATGGAGCAATGATCTAACTTGAGCATTGCATGAAGTTTTTCCGAATTGACTTTCAAATTTTTTCTTAATTTTGACTAATTAATCACTCAGCTGCATGTGGATTTCACTTGTCAAACTGAGTTAAAACTATTGAGAAAGAAGTGTTTAAAATATCCACAATAGAACAATAATAAATAGCAGCTAAATTTTCTACTTTGCAATAGCAAAACATGCTAATTCAGCTTTAATAATGCTTAGAAAGAAAATGTCATGTCTTTATCCCATGAATATCTCAGTATGATAATTTTTCATTTCAACTTTCAAGAATGGATTATTCTCATCTAATCCCCTGTCAGTCATACAGATATGCTAAAGCTGTTATCTGCTAAAGAAAATACATAATCTGGACAAAACACTACTGTATTTAATAATCAATTATCCATTCAGAAGCTATAAAACTAGTATGAAATGCCACTGTATTTAGCACAACTCAGAAGATATAAATGTACAAGATCTCAAATGAAATGGAGCAATAAGCAGCCATTTTCCACACTGCGCCTCAGCAACAGCAGAGCTGCACCAAGTTTATTGTATTCCCTTTCCATGATCTAGTATCAGTCCACAGAATGAGTTCAGTTCCTTGGCTTGTGGAAAAGGTGCGTGGGATTATGAAGAGGTCTCCATTTACATAAGGGCCTTGCACTAAGGGGCAGCCAAACTGATTGAATCCATGATTAAATGTGATAGGGTGTGCCACATCAGGCATAGCCACAGGCATGAAGCTGCCTGACTAGTCTTTTAGGAGAACAGGACACTCTATTATTTAATCTATCATTAATATGTTCCACTCTAAGCATAATGCCTGCTGTCATGTTTCTTGACCTTCACAAGCTAAACCAAGTTTCTGCTTCTTATTGCATAACTGTACTGCAATGTAACCCTAGAGGCTGCTTCAGATGTCTCTTCCAACTTCACATTATTTATGTAATGTCCCAGAAAATGGCTCCAAAAACATGTCTACAGGTAGGGAAGGCCTAAGATTTATCAGCTTCTCTCAACCCAAGTAAAGGAAAACTGCCTGTAGGAGGTATACCTTCACTGTAAAGGTGAATCCCTAAAACCCACATGGCAAATAAACTTGTGTTATTCCTATTAATTGCAAAACAGCTACTTTTTTATGCTGTTTTCCTTTTGTGATAACAAGACTCCTTGTCCTCCCAGTTCACAGAACGACATCGTGAGCAATTTCTGATAAGGATGAAGTCCAGCTTTCTTTCCTTCTGGATACCCACATTCTTGCTCAGCTCCCTTTGTTCACTCAGATCAGTGCACAATACTTCAAACACTTCTCTTGCAAGATCCATTGGTAGCCAGGACAAAAAAGCCTAGAATAAAGGGGTAGAAGCTTTATTTCATGGACTTTTCCAATCCAAACACATTCTGAAAGTTATCTGTAAGTGCTGACTTTCTTTCACTCTGCTTTTTATCCTTACCTCAGGGAGAAGTGAAGAACAGCAGCCACACTGAAAGGAAGTGAGAGAAGTGTACCAAGCCCTGTGGAAGCAGAAAGGAAGTAGTAGACCATTTCAGCAAGAGCAGTATGTATTGGCATCCTTCCTTGACACCACCCCCACCATCCCAGCCTCCTCTGCCCATCCCACACTCACACGTCTAAAAGGCAGATGGAAAATATTCTGCCAGAAGACATTGAAATACAGTGTTAGAAAGTTACTCTCTTACGGCTGGAGAAAGTGATGGAGAACTCTGGCAGGCGAATTAAATTATTCATAGTCAGTGGCATTTTGGAAAGAAAAGCAGGAAGGGAATAGGAGCCTGAAAGAAGTTATAGGGATTGTACAAGAACCATCTGGGACACTGGAAACAGATGCACTTCAGTTTGCTATGCTTCAGAGAGAAACCTGTGTGACTAATACTGGGTTAAGGAGGCATTCCGGGTCTTCCCAGTTTGTTTAATTAGCTGAGTGTACTCTAATGCTGCCATGGCATTATGGCTCTACAAATCTACTGTCTCTGATGACACTGAGTAATGATGCCCAAATCCTGAAGTCACTGTAATTTACCTGTCTGCTGTGTGACTTTATACACTTACTGGACTCATTTAGATTTTAAAGGTGTGACATGGAGGATATTTAAAAGTGTGACAGACTGGTGTCATTCTCAGTGCCTCAGCAATTAAAATTTTCTTAAAAACTAATTTTTTTCCTAATTTCATGTTTCCTTATATGTCCCTGAAAGACTATGGGGCCTGTTCTCACAAGAACTAAGATACTGTACATTCAAAAGATGCCTTTTCTTGATATGACTCACTAAGAAAACTGCATTGCGTATTGTAGAATAGTAACATTTAGAAATTAATCCAGTTCCACCCCCTAACTCTTGCATGAGGAGAGAAGAGAGGAGAGGAAAAAAGAACCACACGTGTGAGAGAGAACAGACACCACAATCAGTGTTTTTTATAAATATACTGAGATACCATAGTGATCAGGACAGGAGATCAACCTGGAAAGGATGTTTTTTTTGCTGTTATTTCTTCTAAGTTTTAGGCATCTGATACTGGCAAATATCTAATGCATTTTCAGTTAATAGTTTCATTCCACTGCATATGTCTTTGTAGCAAATAGAAACAATAGAAATAAGATATGGAATTTGTTCACTTGGGTATATAAATGTGCATAGTACATACATACATATTTATAGAAAGGTACCAAAAAAGAGATATTTCTTGAAAGTATGTCTTCCTTCCCTCTTACCATCAGCATTCGGACTTTAACTCAAATAACAGTGATCTTATTAGCTTCCAGAATTGCATCAAGATTACATTGTCTTCAGAAGCATTTGCAAGCACTTTCTCCCCTCTGCTCCCCAAAACAGTACAGTACAGTCTGTTATGGGTTCTTCACTTTCTTGTCCATCCCATGGAAATAAAGCTGACATACGTTGCAGAAATATTCCAGGCATTGTAATTTTCCCATTCGTACTATCTCATGTTACAGGAAACAAGCTCTTTTGCTGGAATTTTCAAATAAAACAGCACCTGCCACAGCAAGCTAGTGACATGAAGGAATTGTTACACAATTAATCCTTTTGAATTTTAGTGTAGAAATCAGTGAAGTGATTCAGTATCCTATGGCATATTAGTCTAACACTGCTTTCATCATGCAAATTATTTAGGTCAGACATCATGCTTCTGGTTATAAATCATTTAGTAAATTTAAGATACAAATGACAAAATTAGAAAAAAAATAAAAAAAAAAAACAATGATAATCAACACAAAGCACCAGAAAAGAATCAGTGAGGAAAAGAGAAATGCTTGTCAGTAGGAGTGTTAGGCATGTGTACTCATGTGTAGATAAACAACAAGCAGATTGCTTGTTTAAAGTTTTCGATTTTGTTTTGGGTTTTTTTTAACTGAAATTCTCTCAAGACTGGTTATAATGAATGCATTTGGCATAACTGTGTTTGCTATTGTAGGGTAGCACTTCTGCAAAAAAAAGCCATTCAAATTATCATTCCAAAATGGTGTACTGTTAAATATTGAAATGGGCTTTCATTGTGAGTTTGCACAAATATTTGCTGAACGAACTGTGAACAGAATCTCTAAATGAGAAAACCTGGTTAATTCATAATAATACAGTTCTTAAAAAATATGGAGTTCCTTTTCTTAATTATAAAATAGTTTATGAAGTGAAAAAAAAAGCTGGATCACAATATTCAACACTCAAAGATAACAAACTGCAGGAACTTCATGTAAGAATAAATTTGTGATGTGAATGCAGTTTGAAACTAATATGGACCTAAATTTCCTAATAATCTTTTTTGGATGAGTACTTGCAAAATCAAAACAAGACTTTTCTTAATTTACTACCAAATATGAAATACTTTCAAGTCCATTTAACTAGAAAATTTTTAACACATATATAAACAGACATATGTGCCATGCAAACCCTGCTTACAGAATAAATTACAGTTAATATCGTTTGACTGGCAGAATATATTTATAAGCCCTATTAATTCTTAATCTGTGTGCTTATCTAGTGTCCTTACTGGCAATCTACACTCAGGACCTGCAAAACAGTTTGCCCATTGTATCTTTATGCCAGAGTATGTTTGCTATTCACTGGTGCAGAGAACATTGCACGGTCAATCTTTCAACATGCTAATTTTATCCTCTTGCCCTCGAAATGTAATTTTCAGCTAAATAACATAAATTACTTAATATGTTTGCAGTAACATTATCTTGTATTTGGGTAAACAGAAACTCTGGGGTAGATTGTCTAACTGGATGTCTTACAAGTTAAAAATGTCATTAAAAATGGCTTCCACTTCCCACTTGACAAACCTAGATTTTTGCCAAATCTCTTTCAGGTGGAATAAGAAAAGGAAATTCTGTCAGCACTTCAAAGTGGACAAGCCTCTGAGAAAATGACCCTGGGAGCTGGTGTTCAAGGCAAACCAAGACAAAAAGTCTGGCAAGGGTTGAAGGAAAAAGCTTGCTCAGGGAAAAATGACAGGATAAGCAGTTGGTCCACATGCTTAGGATGCCCATAGAAGGTGTTTGTAATAAAGTCTGAGTGGATGTCACTCTGTGACCATCTCTTCTCATCTTACTCCAAGTGGTCTGCTATCCACAAGGCATGGGAGCAACCTCAAAGGACAGAGCAGCTTCACTGCCAAGAGAACAATTTTGAAGCTGCCCTTACAACCTTTGTTTTGATGATAGCAGATGTGCTCAAGTGGAGCTCAAAAGAAGGGCATAAGAGTAAGCAGGTCAGGCTTGTCTGGAAGATATTGCACCTTGTAGAAATGATTTTCCAAGTTTTATTAAGGAGGATTGATTCCTCTCTAGTCCAAATGTGCCCTCTGCTGAAAGAGCTGGCAAGCAAGAAAGAGCTGAGACCATAGCAGGTTCTGATACTGGATGCAGATTTGTGTTGCTACTGCCTCTTTCGGTAAAGGTTTTGTTTTGGCATTTGGATGATATTGCTGCAGCAGGATTTGGGCTTTTCCAGATTGGGCACACAGCATGAAGCTTTTACAGTTTTTTGTCATTAAAGTAAGAAGGGCTCAGAAGCTTCCTGATGACTATAAAACTTCTTTTGATAGGGTCAGATGGCATTATGATATGGAAGCAATGCTGAGGAGAAGGCAAGGACCTTAAGCCCCAGAACACCACTGCAAGAATGGATCTCAACCTATTACGCACATGTAGTTATGAGATTCATAAAAGCACAAAACTCAAAATATGATCTCTCAGTCTTTCCAGGTCAATGCATACAGATGTATGGAGTCAGAAGTAGTTTATTTGAAAAAAAAAAAATCTTTAAATATTTCATCTTAAGTATAATGAATAAAAGAACTTGGGTTTGGTCATGCACTCTGGCCGAAGCACAGCAGTGCTTAACTCCCTCTATGGATAAAACTCAGACTCAAAAATTAACTCAGGTTGAAGGAGATCTCTAAAGATCTCTAGTTCAGTGCCATACTCAGAGCAGGGCCAGTTCTGGAATCACATCAAGTTGCTTAGGACTTCATTCAGCTGGATTGTGACACCTCTGGCACAAGTGAAAAGCCTTGCTGGGCCCCTTTCCCACTGATTGGCTGTCCTTCTGGGGAAACAGCTTCTCCTTATATCCATGCTGGAACTCTTCTATTTAATTCTGTGCCTCTTCTCTTCCTGCTTTGTGACACTGTGAAGAGCCTGGCTCCATCTTCTTGATGACCTCCTCAGAGGCACTGGGAGGATGCTCTTCTCCAGGTTAATCAAGCCCCTGACTCCGTGGGGTTTTTGGGGGACTGGTTTTTGGGTTTTTTTTTGTTTGTTTGTTTATTTTGTTTTAAATAACCTAATATTTCGGAAAATTCTGTGCCCTGGCAAATAAGGTTGGCGTTGACCAGTGTGCTCAGAAGTCATTAAAGTGAACTGACGTACAATCCTTCAGACAAACACGCTGGAACAGATCCTTTTAGAAATATAGCTTGCACATTAAACAAGGGAATAAAAAAGGATCTTCTCTAGCTAACATTGCCAGGCTATTCAAAATGGATGAAACAGATTGGATCTGAAGCTTCTAAAAATTCTGGCCAGTGCTTAAGCAGCACTGTGAAGAGAGAAATAAAGCAAAACAGCATGTCAAAATGCAATTCTGGGAATATAATTTGCCCAATCCTGAAGCAGTCATTTTGATAGAAGTCCGGCTAAAACAGTTTTCATGGAAGCTAACTTTAGCCTAGTGAGGCTAATCACCTCTGCAGTTGCTAGGGAGTAACAGGATCCCATGGTCTGCACGCTCAGTTGCCTATGCCCTGACTATAGAGGCAGTCTGAAGATATGAGCCCCACTGGGCTAAGTCAGCCTTTGTCAGTGGCCTACAAAAGCCTGTCTGCACAGCTGTGATGTAAGCTGCATCCACTAGGAGCAGATATTCCTGGCAGCCCAGTGGGCTGAAAACCATTGGCAGCAGAAGATTTAGCTCTAGCTCTAGTAGACCTGCTTCCCTTCACAAGTGTTGAGTTCAGATGCCTGCTACTACCCCATTTCTTTTTCCCATCTCAAACCCATGTGATTGCTGGTAAGAGAAGCTGTATTGCAGGTATCTCCTCCCACATGCAGCTATTTGGAGGAAACCGAGGAAGGAGCACAGGCATCATTTTGTGATGAGAAAGAAAGAGAGTGAATAGAAGATTGCCCAAACCTGTTACATCACATGCCAGGCAAATGAGGCAATGTCCAGGTATCATCTACGAAAATCCTGACTCCTTGTCAGATACGCTCTTTTTTCATGGTACTATAACTTCATATACTAGCTCTGGCAGTACAGGCAAAGTAACTCGATGTCAAATGAAAATTAAATGGACTTGCAGCAGCACCAGCAGCAGGTCTTTCATCAATGTCAGAGTACAAACTTTACTTTAATGAGTTCAGACATGCCTTGGCTTTGCTACAGCAATATTGACTGAGCCTCTCTTTTAATAAAGTAAATGCAACATACAGAGAGAATTAGCTTCATGCAAACCCTTGAAGAAATACTAAAAATATCCTCCCACTCTAGACCCCATAATTACTCTGATAAACTGGCTGTTCCTTTCTTATAAAATAGTGTGCAAACAGTACACAGACGTTCTTCATCTAGTGGCAAAAGTTTTCATGTGCCACCTTTACTTTAATGCCAATCTTATTCACAGGCTTTGATATCTAGATACCTTTTCTCAGATGTATTTGTATGACCTGAGTGTACTCAGGTAGTAGGGCAGGTGCATATATATAAGCAGGTAGATACCAACAGCGAAAGAGAAGAGGCGAAAGATTTCATTTTTTTACAGTGGGAGTATTTACCATTGCAAATGCAAATCTGAGCATGAGTTGAGCATAGTAGATTTGATTCAGTTGCCATCCTATTCTTTAAATGTTTCCTTTCCAGTGGGTCACTTACAACTGTTTCTATGCCTAAAATGCTCTTTTGCAATTTGCTTGTTTTCTTTTCAAGTGCAGCTTGGGGCATATTTGGATTTTTGCACGACAGTGTTGGTACAGCGTCTATCAGCTGAATCAGTCCATGCCTGTGGAGGTCTTTGCTGGTTCACTTATACACATTGCTCTTCCAGAGTTGCTTAGTTGTGTGACGTCAACTCCCTGGAGGCTAACAATGTCATTATCATTACCAGACAAAGACAGTTAGGTAATTTTGTCTGATGGGAGTGAAGATATTGACCTGAACTAATGTATTCTTATTTCCCAGAGAGATGCTGATTGTAGCAATGTGACATAGTAGGGTTTGCTAATATTAATCTAAAGGCTGTGGTCTTTTTTAGCAGAGAAAAGCTTTTACATTCACATTTAATTTCATCACTTGACATATCTCTACTCTGTTTGCTAGACTTGGGATTCTTTATCTGTTTAAAGGCCTTAGTCTGTGTGTGCCTGTGGAATATTTTTGGCAACCTTTAATTTGCATATTTCCTGACCCTGCAGAGAAAATTGTGAAGCCTATTCAAAAGGCTTTCTTTCTTCAAGACAGCCTAAGAAAAAATACCTTTGGGGAAAGAAGTCTTGTAGCAGTGATCACATCTGAAGCATCTTGTGGCAACATGTTATACATATCTTACTCTGTTTTTTTGTTGTGGACTGCTGACAATGAATTTGGAATAAAAAGTCTTTGCCTTAAAGAGGTTACAATTTGCAGATTTTGTTGCAATTTCCTTGAAATCAGATATATGCTATGCATATAATAAGCATTACATAAACAGACTGGAAACATGCAAGTTTAATAGTCCTTCTGGAACATTCTGTGATTATTATAACAAATATATATATGCCAGAAGTACAACTCCTCCTTATGAATTTATGATAAAATTGCTGTCAGTAGAAAACCAGCTAATAAATATTAGATTGTAACTGTTTAATGATGCAGTCTGGGATTTTGTGCAATATCCTAAAATCTAAACTTTGGTACATAAATACAAATTGCTACATGCATATTGCAATAAATGTGATTTATGAGGAAGTCGGAATCATATAACACTCCCTCCAGATGTTAAGAAAGCAAAACTAGCCAGCCCTGAAAAGGCAATCAGGCTTCACTGAGACATGCAGCTTAGACAGTGCTATCGTCCTCTACTAGCTATGGTGGAAAAATAACCATGGAGACTGCTCAGCTGAGAAATCCAGACAAGCAGACATTGCCATCAGTGGAAAACACTAGTTTCCAAACACCGATAAACTTGTTATGATTCCATGACAGCCTTCCATAGCAAAACCTTTTAGTTGTAATCTCATGCTCTCCATTTGCTGTGTGAAGCTTTAAAAAAGCCAAGGGTTTAAGGAAAATCTCAAACCATTTTATTTCTGTTTCAGCCACTACTGATCTGTCTGAATGTAGAGAAGATGTAGTCTGACAGTAAGCATTACAGGAGGAAGATAATTAAAAAAACCCTATCTGTAAATAGCATATTGCCTCAAGTCATCGAGTCTTATTTCTTTTATTGAAATGCTGTGAAATGAAAGGTACATACAAAATACATTTTCAAAAGAAAGAATACTGATTTAACTTTTCTTTGTCAAGAAAACTCCAGGACAAGTAAAGCTGTAAATCAATGGATGATTTAATATTTACAAGGACACTGGTATATCTCCCAGAGGTTAGACCACAAATGTCTTTTCATCCCAAACGTAACAATAAAACTCACAAAGCCATTATCATTTGTGTGTTTGTCTGAATTTCCCTTTTGCCACAAAAGCAAGCCTTATCTTAACAAGAAGGCAACCAGACAACTATTACCTTGTTGAATAATACCAGATCCCCTTGCTGCACTGCCATTACTTCTGAGCCTGTCATGGTTTAAGCTTAGTCAGCCATGCAGTCACTCTCTCACTCCTCCCCTTTCCTCCCCCCCCCATGCACAGAGGGATGGGGAGGAGAATCAAAAGAATGTAACTCCCACAGGCTGAGATATGAACAGTCCAGTAACTAAGGTATAACACAAACCACTTTTGCTACCACCAATAATAATAACAAGGGAAGAGAGTACAACCACTCACAACCTGTCAACCGATATGCAGCCTGACCCGAGCAGTGATCTAGCCCTTCTGGGTAACTGCCCTCAGTTCATATACTGGGCATGAAGTGCTGTGGTATGGAATATCTCTGGTTAGTTTGGGTCAGGTGTCCTGTCTCTGCTTCCTGGCAGGGCATGAGACTCAGAAAGTCCTTGGTCAGAGTAAACATTACTGAGCAGCAACTAAAAACATCCATGTTATCAGCGCTGATCCCAAGGCGAAAGTCAAAACCACAACACTGCACCAGCTACTAAGAAGGAGAAAAATAGCTGCTACCAATGAATCCAGAACAGAGCCCCAGCCTCATTTTGAGAAGGAGCACTTACTAAGAAGTTGCGATTTCTTTTGCATTGTTCTCAAGGTATCTGAGAATTTTTCTTTTCGAACAGATTTCTTCAGCTTACCAAAAAAAAAATGGTAGTTTATGTATGAAAGGGCACTCTCTTGAGTTTTTAGCAGATAAAGTAATGCCTGTTACATGTACTTGCATATAGGTTAAAGTAGACTCACGTCTGCAAATATATGTATCTTCAGATCATGTGGACTGTTATGCTCAATAATCAAACCTAGAATATCACTCCAGTTTTGGAGGATCTGGGCTTTTGTTTTCAGGCTCTTGCAGTCAAATTTTTTTCATATTATCTGCATAGCATACAGTTCCACTTTCCTGAAAAACTATGTCTTTGAACACTACTGTAAACTGTGCTACAGCATTTCATGTTACTATATTTTACAATATTTTGCCTTACTTTTTCCCAGATGTAACAACACTGTACTTAATGTAACCAACAGTGATAACTGTATGGGTAATCATGCCAACAGCAGTAGACCTTCAAGACGTTTATCAGCCTCATGCAGGCTTAACTTGACATTTGAAACTATGAAGGTTTTTATCATTTTTTTTTCTATGCAGTTAATACAGAAACCATAATTTAGAATTATGTAGCTGGGCCTCTGCAGCATCTTACAATTGATCCTCTATTACACTGGCAAAATAAGAGGATAATGTCACCAGCATTTACAGAGTTGGCAGCAAAATACTTGGCACTTCATCCTACTTGGGTTTCATTTGACAGGATTTGTTAAAATGGCCTTGTTTAGGGCATAAGTTGATAGAATGGTTTTGTTTAATTAAAACAATTTCACTCTTTTCCTTAGCTTTTAATAGGGTTAAAGACAATTTCGTTGTTCCTTTTCTGCTGTTCCCAGATTTGATGAAACTCTACACAAGCTAATTCTTTTACATACCTTAAAACCAGTTCATCAAAGTAATGTATGCCGCAGCTAGGCTTACCATCCCAGTAACTGGTAAGACAAAACTGTCATTGAGTAAAAGGCAGGTCTTTCATTGCTACGAAATCGATGGACTATTTTATTCAGATTTATCGGGGATGAGATGTCAGTATGTCATCACTGCATTGGGGGTAATTTTTCAATAATTTTCAACACAAGATTAGTGCCTCACCAGCCTTTACTGTGAGGGTAGTGAGGCACTAGAACAGGCTGCCCAAAGAAGTGGTAAATGCTCCATCCCTGGCAGTGTTCAAGGCCAAGTTGGACATAGCATTGGGCTGGATGGTCTAGTGTGAGTTGCCCCTGCCTATGGCAGGTAGTTTGGAACTAGATGACTTTAGGTCCTTTCCAACCCTAGCTATTCTATGATTTTATGATTCTGGGTATATATGCATACATATATGTGTATACTCATGAAATAAACTCTGCTAGTCTTTGACCAGAAGTTGGAATTGGAGTTTCTCAGAAAATAGTGTGTCAATCAGATTAAAGATTCATGAACCACGCCATAAAAAGTGAACCTAGCGCTAACTCTGATTTTGAAATCTATGTATACTAATGCTTCCCTGAAGATGGAAATTGTCCCTTAAATCTGCAGTCTGAGAGTTGTAAAACCTCTAATAGTTCTCTGATGGAATGTCAGACCCTTTCTTGGGGAGTTGGTTCAGGCTACTCCATCTATTACCTCTCAACATCATGTGGGTCTGTGGAACCCAGCTGAAAACTATTAATGGAGCTGCATATATTTGGATAAAGGCAACGGTATGACATAAGGATTCATAGAAGCAATATTCCAGGACTATGACTGTGATAAGAGGAAAGAGAGTACAGCTACAGGACCCTTTGCAAGCTGACGCTTAACTACCCTCATGATGTCTGGCTGGGTACCAATTGTTTTCCAAAAGGACACCAGTGCCTTTGTGGGATCTTAGTACAGACACAAAACACTAGAGATGCTACTATGTACCACATGTGGCCTTCACCTTAGAGCTGGCTAAAAATAAGACCTGAGTTAGTGACCAGGTTTGTTGCAGCACACCTTGTGCTCTGTAGACTGTGTTTCAAGCACAGAGAGAGTCTCTCTCACTGAGGAAGCCAGTTGGTAGGAAGGCAGGAGGTAAGCAGCTTGTGGCAAGTTCAGGGGTGACCTGTGAGAACTGGCTGGGAAAAGCAGTCTTTGACTTGTTGTTCTCGTGGTGTAGCTGGATGAACAGCATGCAGACAGAGTGGAGCGTTTGCTGTTCAAGGCAACTCACATAAATACAGGTTATGCCTCAGGAAAATCAATGTTTTGATTTTCTGCAGATACGTGCTTTACTTCCTGCTACCGCAGCAAGTGTCTGTACCTGTTTTACAGGTGTCATGGTTCACGATGTGGAGAGAAAGGCCATGTCTTTAACTCTGCATGTTAACATGCAGACTATAACACTCCTAAGCACTGCAAAGCTTCCATAGTCACTTTATGGAAGGGTATGAGCAATCCTTCTGCAACAGCAAGTCAGTGCCAATGCAGCCTTAGGGCATTCAATTTTTTCTTATTTATAAACAAAGCATTTTTTACACATACTGTTCATTCACGTTCACTTCTGGTTCCCTACTAGTGCCTGACACAGTTATGCAGCACCCTGGCTGCATATTAGCGTAGCTTTCCTCACTGACCACCTCTGCACAGCTCCCACATGCTTTTCCTAAACTCTGGCTGTCACCTCTGCTAAGGTAGGATGCATCAACGTGGCATCTACAAATGAAAGAGCAGGAGCAAAGGAAGCAAGCCTAAACCAGCAACTAGGTAAAGTCAGTGCAAACCTTTCTTGAGGGTTAAAGGAATAAGGGGAGAAGCATGAGGAATCATGAAAAAAAAAATTGGTCTATGATGGGAGGTTAGGACACATCCCTGTTAGCTTCCTGCTCAGCTACAGTGTTTCTGAGTGATCTTGAACAAATTGTTTCCATTACTTGAACAAAGTGTTCAAGATGCCCTCTTGAGGATCATAATTATTCTCTATGTTACAGAAATATTCAAAAGTTAATTGTATTTTAAATTGTGAGGTACTCATATAAATACTACAGTAATAGGACCCACCTGAGAGATTTCTGTGGGTATTTAAGGCAAAAGATGAACATCTAGCAAAAAAAGTCCCCAGATCCTCCTCTGCACAGGTCTGGTTCCCTTCCTTCGGCCTTGTAACCCCTTGCTCTGTTGAAGACATCATTTTTCTGCTATCCTAGTCCTGGGGTTTTCAGCTGCTTAAATTTCTCTGCCAGTCCTCCAAGACCAGCACGTTTGCCTTCTGACCTGGTGTCCCAAGGTATACATGCATTCATTCACTGCCTGCATTCTTCTCTCCAAGTTATTTATTTACATTACATAATTTGTTTTCTGTTGCCATCTTCCAAACCCATGCATTCAATTTACATTCATATTTTTATTCTTGGATTGTTTCTTTATCTCCCTAGATGTTATACTTTGTTTATTTCTATGCACTGTTATTGCCCAGAGATCTCTTCAATTCATTTTTATTTGTTTTCCTTTTCTTTTCTATTCTTTTTTATTCGCCCTTTTGTTGCCTCACTGCATTTTTCATCTTTGAGTTTTCTAATTTCCTTCTACTCCCATTTAATTTTGTTTTCTGTATTTCTCCATTCACTTTCACTGTTATTACTTTCTTTACTATGACTCCTCTTTATTCTCTTTATTTATGTATTTATTTTCTATTTTCCTGCCTTTCCTGTGTTGTTTTTTTTGTTTGTTTGTTTTTGGTTTTTTTTTTTTTTTTTTTTTTTTTTTTTTCATGCTGGCAAAGGGAACTCTTTATTCATTGCATACTTCCATTAGAATACAAAGTTACCTGCTCTATTTTGTCCAGAGTGTCAAAACAGTAAACAGAAGCATTCTGGATTGTATTATGCGCTTGAATAAGGTCCACCCCTTTTATATCTGAAGGATGACTTGCTAAAGACAACATTCCTTTCTCAACCTATAGTATCAACTAGGTGAGGAAGAGGGATATGGAAAGGCTTGTTTGGTTTCATTTTACGTGCTTCAGGACAAGAGTTGACCCTTGGTTCATTTTTAATATTTGGTTTGCTGCAAGAGGACTTAGGTGGAGTTTGACAAGACTATGAGAACCAGATGAATTAAGGGGCTTAGCACATTTGGAGAATCAGAAGCACTGAAACTGGAATTTCAGCTCTGTCTTAAAATATGGCTACAGAATCACAGAGGAATCCAAAGGTAAGAGTTCAGGTAACCCCACTGTTCAGACTAAATTTTTCCATTCAGTGTTGAAATGACATTCTTTGTGCTTGAGTTTAGCTTGCAGGTTGGATTGCTATTCCTCTAGAATATAAACTTATTCTTGTATATACGGAAAGTCAATATTCACTCTGAGTAAATCAACCACAATATTTACAACAGTGTAGCCCTTTGACCAGCTCTAATTTAGACACATGAGGATTTCAGTTACTGAATCTGATTCACGTACTATTGTGTTGGCTTTGGTATATTGTGATGCTGTCAACTGAAGTTATAAATGAGTTATAAAAGTGTTTCTGCTTCCTGGGAAACTCATATTCAATATTGGATCATAACCTACCAGAAAGAAAGTAGACAATTTCAAATGGTCTTGAAAACATCATTTATTCTTTTTCCTTGGTTTATGATTAATGACAATACTTTGTCTCACACTTGTGGTTTCTTTTTCCTACAGTTTTTACACTCTAATTTTGTCTGATGTTGAGCCAATAGAAAAGAATGCATTAAGTTCCTTCAAACCTGAATTTTTCTGTGATTCTTTGATTCTATGGATTTTTAAAATTCAGAAGCCATTTCATAATGAAAAATAATAATATTGTAGACCTGGAAATACAATATTTTTAATGTATAATTTTTTATGTATATATAAAAGCCCTTTCCCCATCCCTTTTTCCAGGTTTCAGTAAAATCAGCAAATCCATCTAACTGTTTTTTGCTTTCATTAAGATTGCATTTTTGAATAGGAAGATATCACTAGGAGCAGGCACATATACTATTAACCATGGCACTTCAGTTTTATGTCCAGTATAAGCAACCTGAGGATATGAAACCATTACTTCTTACAGTTTAGGAATTGTAATTCTTCCCAAAATTTATGCTGTCTTCATAGTCATATCTCTTATCCATCTTGTCTGTCCCTAGCACATCTGTCAAATAAGGGTATGTGCGTGCAACAATACTCATTAACAAGTACTCATTTCAGGACTTATTCTGCATCTATGGACTTCTCAAGAAGCAAAATCAGCTGTTTCAACTAGCACTTCATCTAAAATGTCAGCTGCGTTTTATGTACATATAGTTTGATCTAAATACAGCTCCCATGGGATTTACCTCACTTAGAAAAGGGGCTAGCTAAGATTTAGTAATATAAAATGTAGTGTGAAAAAAGTTTCAAAACCAATGAACCTGGTTTATATAAATTATATTTTTTTATGCACCTTGTCAAAAATGACATAACCAATATAAGCAGTAATGGGGAAACCTGGAAAATTAAAAGCTTATTCTAATCCAGAAATCAGCTGAGAATATCATGTAAATGGTTTGTAAATATCTCATTTATTTTACTTATAAATTGACACATTTCTGCAAATCAGGGATTTAGTATTTCTAAAGACTATTTTCTTAACATTGAGATTAATTTAGTTCCTGTTTAGGTGAAAGTTCAGCTCAGTGTTTATCTTTTTCAAAATGCCTCACTCATACCCTGATAAACAAATTAAAATTATTGTGCATGAAACAAATTTCTGCTGCAGGGGAAAAGTAATAAAAAAAGAGAGATAGAGAGATACTGTTCAGAATAGGCAGAATCTCTAGGCTTATGATTTATCTGAATGACATAGAGGGTGAGCTGAAGATTAGCAAATTCATGGCAGATTCAAAAGCAAGCTGAATGTATTTCAGAGTATGGTTGATGTGTACTTTGTTGAGAAGACCTCAGGTCAAAGTGATCTATAATGAATACTTGCTCCACTAATAAATCTTAAATGGAAAACCAGGAAAGAAATTATATTATCTCTGAAGAGATTTGACTAAACGGTCCTATGCAAAAAAAAAAAAAAAATAAGATAAAAGAAAAGAAAAACTAATATTGAAGATTAAGTGATAAACCCACGTTGCCTTTCAATTTCTAGCACATATAAGCTTTGCAATCTGTTTAATGGAAGGATATTCTGGAGGGCATGGAATTATGCCAGAATAGGGTCTGTGATATCACATGAAATTTCCCTGCAATTTTTTTCCTTGATTTTAATTTTTATGAGAACTAAACCAAACTAGGATTACCCTACACCTGAAACACCAGTGCTCTGCTGCAGTGTCATGCTGATGTTCAGGTTAACAGACATCTCAATCTGGACTGCCTTGACAGTAAGTGAAGTGTTGGGGCTCCACAGAGGACAAATTGAAACTTAGAGTACTGTTAGTGAAAGGAGTAATAAATAAAAATCTGCTGCTTATTTATTTAGGGTTTGAAGGGCAGAACAACCCGATTTACAAGACTTCAAAGAATCAGATAACTGCCTCTCCAGTAAGGCTTTAGTAACTATAGGAACTGAAAGATCTAATCCCACATTAGAAGCCATCATCCTTCTCCCCTCATGTTAAACTTTGAGGCATCTAAACTTAATTGGATACTTCCTAATTAAGAGCTCTTTTAGGTACCTGCGCCTACTGCCCATGGTGCGTAGACTGATGGCTAGTACACATCCAAACCTGATAAAGATCCCAATCCAGCAGAGACGTTCAGAACACTTCTAAAGTAATGAACAGATCCATTTCTCTACAGTTGAGGCAGCAGATGTTTTTCAGTGCCAGAACAGATGGGAAACGTAGCCCTAAATTCTACAACTTGAGCAGAGTGCAATCCACATATCCAAGACACTACCCTGACGGGATGAGCAGGCTGGGGACTCATTATCTTTCCTGAATTGCATAGCAAAAACCTTGAGTGACATTGTTTACAGAAAAGAATATCCAGGAGAGACTACTGGGGGCAGTGATTCTGGGGAATCCTGGGCAGTAATTCTCACTTCCTCACACTCTTATTAGCCAATGGACTAAAAATTAAAGAAAAGTCTTCACAGCAGGAGCTGGATGAGAAATGTGCTTTTCAAGACACATACCTTATTTCACCACTCAAAACCATTTCCTTATATATTGTCTTTTTTGGATTTATGTTATCCAACACTTGGACATACAAGATGACTTAACTTCACTGTAGCTTAAAATCTAGCTTTGCTCAAACATTATGTATGCTGATGCTTTGGGCATTGCCTAGGGAAAAAGAGGCTGAACCTGAAGAAGGTTCTGAGTGTCTGGGCTGTTTAACCAAACTAATACAAGTAGACTGCTGTTGGGTACAGATCTGACAGCAAACTCTGCTTCTTTCAAAAGAAAGGGTGGAAAAATCTACTCTCAGAAAAAAAAAAAGAAAAAAGGAACAAAACCCACCAATTTCTGGGTTTTGAACTGATAAAAAGACCCTGAAGGTCTGAATCTGAGGCCTTAGCCACAAGGATTATCAGTATCCCAGGTATTTCTCTTAATACTTTAATGAGCTAAATGTAGGCATTCACAGGTTGCTTGCTGCAAAATAAACAGAAGTACCTGAGTCTCCCATGAAGTCTGTAGAGACTGTAGATTCCTCCAGTAATATTCAGGACACTTTTGGGGGGATGGTAGGGCTAACACCTGAAACTTAGATAACATCATAACTCATTTTTAGACATTTGTGTCATCTAGTGGATGTCTCTTGGGATTTCTGCCAAAGAAATTGAAATTTGGTGCCTATATTCCTTAGGTCCTTTGCAAATTCTACTATGCATATCTCTCACTAGCACCAAAGATAGATAATTTTGCAATGTTGATCATGGGCCTGTATCAGACAATGGAAATTTTGCTAATCCAGATTAATGAAATAACTTAAAGATCATAGAATCACAGAGTCATAGAATCATAGAATAGTTAGGGTTGGAAAGGACCTTAAGATCATCTAGTTCCAAACCCCTGACAGGGACAGGGATGCCTCCCACTAAACCATGCCACTCAAGGCTATGTCCAACCCAGCCTTGAACACCACCAGGGATAGAGCATTCACAATTTCCCTGGGCAACCCATTCCAGCGCCTCACCACCCATACAGTAAAGAATTTCTTCCTCACATCCAATCTAAACTTCCCCTGTTTAAGTCTGAACCCATTACCCCTTGTCCTATCACTACAGTCCCTCATGAAGAGTCCCTCCC
>JASSUY010013499.1:0-66638 GCA_032466535.1 Forpus xanthops | reverse complement strand
CTGGGGAAGAAAGGGGGGGGGGGGTGCACAGAACTGTTTGAGGGGCCTCAAACTACGACAATATGTATTGTGAAAAATGAGTCTTGTTCTGCTATGTTTTACTTTCTCCAAGATCAGAAAAGCTCTGAACTATTTCATGTCCCTGTCCATAGCAGGGGGTTAGAACTAGATGATCTTAAGGTCCTTTCCAACCTTAACTATTCTATGATTCTATGATTTAGTACAAACACAGCAGAAGCAATAATTATGAAAGGAGACTGTAATGCATTGCAAGTCTCTGCTTTAAAGAAGTGGTTTATATTTTGAAGAATGTAGGAACTTCAAAAAGTGTGTACAGCAAGCTCTGTGGGTCAGTATCCCAGCTGCTAGAGGAACATGCCTATGCTGGAGATTGTCACTGGAAACATAAGTGGTGTGGTACAGTTTTTCTTGCCCAAAATAGAGTTTCAGATCCCTGGAGCCAAACATATTTGAACTTTTCAAGTGATAGTCAATACTAGATGCTCACAGTCTGACAGAGTGTACTACAATGTTGCTGCAGTATAGCATGCAGAGCAATTTACAAAACCCTGTAAGTCCCCTCTTTTCATAAGAAATGGAACAGGCTGTGAAGTGTGGGGAATTGTCATGGTTTAAGACTCTCAGCCACAGTGTTTGCTCACTCACTCTCCCCTCTTTCTTCCCCGTGCTCCAGGAAGGATGGGAAAGAAAATCAAAAGAACACAAATTCCACAGGTTGAGATAAGAACAGTTTAGTAACTAAGGTATAACACAAACCACTACTGCTAGCACCAATAATAATAATGACAAGGGAGCTACAAGGGAAGAGAATACAACTGCTTACCACCAAGCCTGACCCAGCAGCGAACCCCCACCCTTCTGCTCTCTGTTTTTACATCCTGGTCATGATGTGCTATGGTATGGAATACCTCTTTGGTCAGTTTCGGTCAGGTGTCCTGTCTCTGTTTCCTCCCAGCTTCCCCTCCTGCCTGACAGAGCATGAGACTCAGAAAGTCCTTGGTCAGACCAAAACATTACTGAGCAGTAACTGAAAACGCTGGTTTTATCAGTGCAGTTCCCAGGCTGAAAGTTAAAAACACAGCGCTGCACCAGCTACCAAGAAGGAGAAAAACAACTGCCACTGCTGAACCCATGACAGTATCCACCCCTGATTCCATACCATTCATATCATGCTCTGATCCCACATTTTCAATATACCGTCATATGTAGGGACCCAGGACAGGGATGTTTGAAGGGTGTGGGTGTAAACATGAGAAGTCAGCATAACTATTAAGTCCTGATCCAAAACTTTTTTTTCCCCACTCAAAGAAGCTTTTGAATAGGGCTTTTTGTGCTTCAAAATCTAGTAACTTGTCGATGACTGTGAGCAGAAATACTACAGACAAAACCCTGCCTTGTGTGCAGGGTTTGCTGCAGAGGAGAAACCACTATTCTGGGCAAAGCAGGCCTGTTTGTCCTCATTGGAAGAGATAAGATGTACTTTATTGATACTGCCAGGCTATTTGATCAACTTTGTACAAATGAAAGGAGAAAGGAGGGTGTTGCCCTAGTTGTGATGAAGATCTGGAATTTTTCAAGGTCTTTTTAGGACAAAAACTTTATTCTGTGGGCTCCAGGCTAATTCAAATGTAGGACAGAAAAATAGTAACTTGCTATTTTTCACCCTCTGTAGGTAACGCAGTAGACTGATTTGAATTTGGTGTAAATCCTAACCTGTACATGTGTTCAACATTTATTTGAAACACTGTATTTTGACCTTATTGATAAACACTCTGGTCAATAGTCCCATTGAATTGGAGGACTTCCTAGAGTACTTGTGATCAGGGGCATCTGAGTATTTCCAGTGAAATACAAGTCAGATCAGAAAAATGCATTAAACAAAAAATAATTGTGTATTCATTCTCATTTCCTCTCTAGCAGCTGACCATAATTTACTGTAGTATCATCATTTGTTATCTTTCCTGAAGAAAATTTTTGATTTTTCTAAAGAATAGGAGGAGAGTTAATATGTTTTGCAGAAGTATTCTTTTATCTTAATGAATAAACCATAGGAACAAGATGAGAAAGAGTGGCACAATCTGCTGAAAACTGGATCCTTAAGAACAAAAGTAAAAGATGCTGTAGTGCTATAGTCTCTGTTCTTCCTCAGATATGAGTTGTTGTATTTATCTAACTAGCCATGACTTTTTAGAGCATAAGGAAGATACATTTTCTCAAATTAATAATGTGTGTAGTGCAAGTCATGAATATTTTCCTGAAAAAGAAATGCTGTCTTTCTTCTAGAGTTTTTGAAAATTTATTAACTTCATGCAGCTACTGTGTGTCTTCTCTATTGCTGCTGCTCTGCTCTCCTGAGGGATTCACCTTCACAAGACAGACAGTAGGGAAGCTTAAAACAGCCAACTGATTATCATTTCCAGGAAAAACTATTCCCCATTTAATAGCCAAATCCTGGAGGAAATAGCAGGGAACTTATGAATATAGGGGTCCACTGATTGGGTACACAGATGCTCAGGATGGTGACTGAACACCATGGAGGAGGAAGGCAATGAAAGGGAAAAAAATCTTATTACTGGGAATAAATGAGAAAAGGAGTTACAGTGAGAGAAGGAGAACAAATTTAATTGCATCTCTTTAATACAGTGAAAATTCATATATTTTTCCTTATAAAAACAAAACCTCATTCAAGTAATGATTCACAGCAGATTAAAAAGAGTATCTGATTATACATCTCCAAGACAATGAACAGCTGCTCTCTTGGAATTATTTAAAAAGCTGAAAGGTATAACCAAATGGTCCTCTGGAGCAGAGTAATGGTGTTATTTGTATTAAACACAATATTTCATCAATTTATGCTATTTAATTTTATGTTAAAGCATTTGTACAGTCATGATGAAGAGCCTAGGCATTTTTCTAGAGGAGGAAGAAAGGACCCTGTAGCAGCTGGAAAAACAATTGTAATAATGTGCACATTAGATCTCTAAGAATAAATGATTATTTTGTTGCTGAGGAAGTAGAAGTAGAAATCTTAAAATACTTCCCATTGCAGTAAAAACAAGCAAAAACTCAAAACAAAACAAAACAAAAATCTCACCAGAATAGCAATCCCAAAAGATTTTGTTCTGGTTGAATTATTCATCCTCTTGTTTCAGATTGAAATATTCAGTTCCTTATTAGCAACAATGAAGGATGTTCCAGTGGAGGTGGGCCACCTTGGAGAAAAAGTGAGGCCAAGAGATCAGATCACAGGTGGAGGGGTCAGTGATGATTTATGGCAATGACAGAGGTTTGGAGAATCAGTGGAGAGACAAGGTCTAAGGGTATGAAAGAGTCACAAAGCCGTTTCAAGGAGTTGGATGCAGGTTTTCTTCTCATTGGTGCTTTTCCTTGACAGAATATTGCACTCCTTTGGTGCCTATTTGGTCTTTCTCCCAGTGAGAAGTCCACCACACTTTTTTTTTTTCACCATCAGGGAGCAAAGTGGAGAAAGAGCCAAGGCTGCAGCTGGGTGAGGCTGCCACTTTACCATGGAGAGAGCGGTGTTGCCAAAGGGTGCCCTGGGGTTCATTCACCCTTCCTGGGGAAGGAACAACATGTGGAAAGGTCTCTGCAGACCTCCAGCCCTTCCCAGAACAGCAAACACAGCAATCCCCACTCATGTAGGGTATATGTTTCTGTTTGCTGACCCCATTAGCTCTGCCAGCCTGCTGCTTGCCCCAGCACTGTCCTAGTACTTTCTGTGGAGCTGCCCCAGTGTCCATCCAGCCACTGGCTCTGGGTCTCTTCAGTTTTCTTTTTTTTTTCTTATTAAGCCTGAGTAATCACTGTTCAAATAGTATATTGGCAAAAATGCCCATATGCAATTTGGCTGCTGAACTTGATATTTTGCATTGGTTATTCTGGTTTTGATGAGATTTTAGTATAAAGACAGATTAGTTTGATTTTTAGAGATAACATGCTGACTACTATTTCAGCTAGCAAAATATTTTGTACCTGTTTCAACCTGTTTAATGCAGCATCTTAATTTATTCATTCATTTAAAGAGATAAACATTTATTTCTTGTCTTGTGAAGCTAGAAAATATTTTGAACTTTCCAGTTTGCCATTGCCACCTCTCAAACAGGAGCAGAAAAGAAACTCCTAAAGATTTTTACCTTTATATTGATTTTTGTTCTTGTTGCCTATCTGTTGCTTACTGTTGGTTTAAGAAAATGGATCTAGTTTTGCTTTTATGGATTTTTTTTTTAATTCAGATTCTTCCAATATTAACAGAATTGATTAAAAATATTTCCAGTTAGTTTTGTTTTAAACAAGAGGGAATTTCCATTTAGGAAAAGAGCTTAGCTCCTTTCTTTTTCATAGATCCGAGTCCCTCTGCTGTTGGTATATTTGCTAATCCTTGATTTTTATGTGTACTCAAAAATGCACGGTAAGCATGGTCATGGTAGTATCATAAAAAGGGTTTGCGCAGTTTGTTACTAGCATCAGTAATTTACTGTTCTTGCCTTCCCACCTGAATACAAGAGTAGAAGAAACTTGAAGGAAATCCATACAATCAATTTTAAAGATTTCATAAGACTATACAAAGAATCAAATCCACTCTTGATTGAGTTAAACAGAATGCTTTGTTTGTATTCCTTCATTCTTCTACCAAGAAAGTCTGAGAATTTTAATTAGCTTATGAATCTTTCTTCAGTTAAAACCAATTTTTAGACTGGGTGAGAATTTAATTTTGTGTCATTTCCATTACTTACAGATAATTACTATGGGACTACTTAAGGTCAGAGTAATTATGTTTTTAAGAGACAATTTATTGCATTGATTATATTTTCTTATGACTAATAAAGAATTTTGAAACTTTAATATTTAAACATTTTAATTTCTGTAGTTGAATTTATGGAGTAATCAATTTATAGTGGCATTATGTTTGCTTCTAATTAAAAAAAAGTACTCTTCCACAGCTTAGCTTCTTTTATTCATTGCAAAAATACTGATCAAGAACAGAAAGGGAAATAATTTTCTGGATATTAAATATGAAGCTTATGTTATCCCCAGCAGTTTCATTTTCATGGTAATCTGGTAATTTTCAGTAATTTGGAGTCTTTGAATATCTCTGGGGAAAGGCTAATTCATAAAGACTCAGACTTGGATGAGTTAAACAGCCAAAATTCTCATATACTGAGTATTTACTCTAAAAAAAAAAAAAAAAAAAAAGCTTCTTTTAGTTGTCTTGGGGTGATAGCACCCAAGATCTCCAAGAAAATAAAATCTTGGCTTTTTCAGCATTATGAATATAGGAACTTATTTACCTAGCAATGCATAAACTTTCACATTTCAAGAATTTTTGATTAAATTTGAGCAAACAAGATTTTGTTTAGTGGCTGAGATTGAGATTATTACAGTAGCTGGATGGGTGAATGTTGGGAATATTGTAGTTTAAGAGGCCCTGCCCATATTAATGTTGTAATTAACACATGAACCTAGTGACTCTGCTTGAAAACTGGTGTGCAGTTTGGAATGCCATCGTTGAAGTATATGTCATCATTTTTTCTTAGTCTCTTAGTTTATTCATTCTTCCTGAAAACCGTCACAGGCACCAGCGCTGATGTGTTGTCTCTTATTGCTTTCTTACTCCATCCTTATCTCCATTCTGTCTTAATGGAATTGTACCAGGTACTTCCACAGTGATTATTTTACCGTATAACAGAGCAAATAATTATAGGTTTGCCTGCAGAATTTACTGTGTAAGGAAATTACTACCACAGCCTGGCCTGAGGCTGGATGAATCAATGTAATAAGCTTTATCTACTGTGTTGTTCTGAAATCTTTCTTAGCTTGGCTGTCAACAGTTTTTGATCTGAGAATATTTCATAAATGGTTGATTATGTGGACTGTCTTTACCCTTACTGGATGAATATGGTATAAAGCAGGCCTGCGTTACAAGCTGCAATTCAGTATCACCCTGAAAACACAGCTAAAAGCAGGCAGTTTTTCAAATAAATGCTTGGTGACTGCCGGTATATGAGTTCACACATCAAAGATTTCAGTAAGACTTCAACATTGACTCCACTCTCGGGTGTAATCACATCTTTGGCACTTTCCATTTTATTCTCTCAGGGGCGTGCACTCAAGAGAAACGCTGCTAATTTGATTTTAATGCCAGCACAGTGTTTCTTGCTGTTAAGAAGCACTGGCTAGTCACTGCAACAGAGCTGCAGGGAAGGAGAGGAGCTCAAATTCAGTTGTTTGGAGCTTGCTTTGCTTTGCTGCTGACCAAGGAGCCTGACTGCTTCTGTGTCTTCAGATGTGTCCTTTGTACAGGAACAAAATACAAAGATTTCAGAGCGTACTGGTGCCTATGCACAGCAAACTGCAGTGCTGCTTGAAAACTTCAGTCCGTCTCAGAAGCATAGAGGTGTACTCAGTGAGGGCAAGAGCAGGGCCTCTTGTCAAGACTGGATGGCTAAGGGCTGAAGGAATGCACCAGCTCAGCTGCTTATTCTAAATCTACCTTAGCTCATGCAGCACAGAGTATTTCTGCTCTTCATTACATCTTCACGGGATAAGTTACAATTGGAGATAATTTGAAGTGGAGAGTAAGGCTGTGCTAAATGAGTTTTGCAAAGTTGCACTACGTGACTGAGTTCACATAGATCGTATATGCAGTTAAACTTCTTATTTTTCTTTTGCAAGTCAGCTAAAGTAAAGAAAAAATGGAATGAAAGAGTAATCATCACAAGCAAGGGCATGTTTACTTTTTCTTTTTGTTCCTGAACAAAAATAAATGAAGCATCTACTGCTAATGAAAGCTAAACAACTTCTTACAGAAAATTAATACATTAGAAAAAGTGTGCGATTCTGAAAATTCCCATTGTGATAGCAGAAAAATGCCAGCAAACTAGCAATGTCCAAATCCACTAGCAGCTGTTCAGACATACTATTGTGCAGAGTTTGCTTTCCTAAAGTGCTTAACTTGTTTCAGGTGCCTATGAGACTGGTAGCTGTACATGAACCGAGCCTGTGGAGCATGGCCAACCTTTAACTGAATGGTAGTTGATCATATAAAGGTAATCCATCGTATAAATTAGAGTAAGATTTATAGTTATATTGTTCATATTTGATGCTTTTCTAGCCAGTTGCCTTGCTAAGGCATTCTGATGGCGTAAGCTGATCACTCTTAAATAATTTTTGAAATGTTTTTTTTTTTTTTTAGATCTTTAGCTTTCAGTTTTGCTTTTTTGGACAAAGAATCATTGCATTTCCTAAATTAATCCTGCTGATGTGGAACATATTGCAAAGAGCTAGAATCTTAATTCTCAAACATATGACTGGGTAGGTTATATACCAGAAAGAAAAGGAAAATTTAAAACTTCAGACTGAGATTGCAAAACTGATCACCTCCAAAGGACAGATAGTTCCTTGAGCAGCCTGCTGTTCCCGAAACCTGTTTATCACAAGCTTAATGTGAAGGGGAAAAAAAAGAAAGAATCAAGCTGGCATGCAGTTCTCCTATTTGTTCATCTTTTCGGTTTTGCTCTTTATGTTGAAACTGGGAGGCTAGTTCAAACTGGATGTAATGGTCGGATCCAGTTATAATGGAGAGAATACTGACTAAACAGAAAACCTCAGTGGAAGACATTTAGCCTGAGATGTCCACAGCTGCCTAAATAAAACATGGGCTGAATTCTCAGGAAAATTAATGGGAATTTCTAATACAAATATTTCAACTATAATTTTTGAAACAATCTCAATGTATACTTCTAGAGACACTTTATAGCCATCGCAGTGCTGCCTTTACTACTTCTTGGTAGCTGATGGTGGGCCTGAGGTTGGTTATGCCTACTCTGAAAGTTGATCACTGTATTTTAAAAGTGAAGCTCATGTCTCAGAAGAATATATTGATCTGCATTCTACACAACAGGGTCCATTTTAAGCAAGCTGTTAACACTGAGCTGCTTTCACCATGTGGTGCCATTTGGTGGCAGTTAAAATATAGTTGTTGAGAATGTCAATTGTTGTTAATACATCATTTGTTATTTTGCAGAACTGTGATTATGTTCATCCTAATCCTCATAGATATGCACCCTTGGCTGAGGAACAGTTTCTAGTGTTTCTATGTCCTTGTGGCTTTTACAGGGCTTTTGTTCTTAAATAATCCATGTGGTTTTGAAAATATGACCATATGGTGCCTAAATATAACTGTAGGAGTTTAAATTTGGCTCCTTCTTTTTTTAATGTTTGCCTTCACTTCTAAGCTTTGGCTTAGACTACTTATTCTTTTTGCTTGAAACTATAGACCCCTAAGATGAGCAAATTCATTCCTCAGACATCCCCTCACAGATTCTCAGTGGTAATTGGGCATTTCTTTGTACTCAGCAGTTTCTGTTGAATAGGTTGAGGTCACGGTATGCTTTTTCAATGACTATTTAAATGTTTTACTGTGAATTAATCAGCATCTTCTCTCCCAGCTTTTGCATGTATATTCTCAATGGCTCTCCCAGCCATTTACAAAGCCAGAGGCTCTGTTGCTGGTAGCCTGCTATGCAGAAGCAGCATCAGAGTGGAGAACTGGAAGAACCTCTGCGTCGTTACTTCCAGACACTTGCCAAAGCCTCCTGAAATTGCTCTTGAAAATTTTCAAGCTATATTCTAGAACCTGGGTGGGCTTTCTTGTCCTTGTTTCTCCTATTGGGAAACTGTTACAAAATGCTGCGTTTGAAAAGTTATCCTTTTAATTGCCATTTTAAAATGATTTATGGCCAGTTGTTCAGCTGCCAATGTAATGAATACACATTTGCAGTTGTATTGATTGCTATTTTAAACCACTTTTCCCTGTCTGATTTGTACGTGGACATATTTAAAGAGTAATTAAATATTTTTGCTTTACTAGACCAAGCAAGGTTCTCCTGCTACCATATAGCTTACTCCTGGGCCTATTGATTTATTACAGGTCTATTCTCAGGACGCATAAGCTATGTTTTTATGGCGGTAAAGGGTTTAGGACCCAAGATATCTGGTCAGCTGTGGCGCTGTAAATGTTGGGCTATCATGGGAAGATGGGAAGCAGCTGCTGCTTTTCTATAGAGAGAAAGGGACCAGTTGTTTGAACAAAAACCCCAACATATCAGTGTATAAAAGAATGTGTTTGAATACTGATTTCTCATAGACATTTGGGCATGGACAGCTAAATGGATTGGAGGTCACAGAGGTGAATTTCAGGCACATGCATTCTTCCATTCATCATTTTCTACTGACTAAGAGAGATATCCCACAATTTAGCCTGGCTGTATCTCAGAATTGCATCCAGCTTCCTGCCTTTCAATGTACAAAGGGTTCAAGCATTTAATGCAGCCTTGCGAATTTGATTTGCTGTTGGGCATCCAATTTTATAATTGTACTGAATATTGAAATTCATGAATTCCTGTTTGGATATCACCTTCATGTTTGTGGGGCCATGTTAAGTTACTAAATCCATCTTTGGTGAAGGCTAGTCTCACGTGCTTCTTATTCTCTTTTTATTTGTATCTGAATGTTGGTTTTGATGATAATTTTTCTCTTCTCATTGCTTTTCTATTTCTCATTTACTTGGCATAATTGGTGAGCAAGAGTGTTTATTATTTTTAAAGATTTCTTTTACTCTTTTTTGTTTCCTGGAGTATTTCCTCAGGCAACAATCCATTTAGTTTGGTCAGTAGCTTTGCTTACAGACTGAAATTGGAAAATGATAAATGAATTTTAGCAGAAGCAAGGAGGTTAGATTTGAATTTTATTATCTGATTGCATATTTCTGTACAAATGCCTCTGTTTGAGAATTTTTTCTAAACTAGTGATAGTGATATTTGGGAAACAGGGGAAGTCATGAGACTAATGACGATCCAAAAACTAGCTGAAAATTTGCAAATGCAGAGGATTAAACAAAATTGCCAAATGTTACTTCTGTGGGATAATTATGGCTAAGATTTGGTTTGCTTGTTGGCATTTCTTCTTAGCTTTCTGTGTGTTGTTTATGATGAAGTTTGAGATTTGTGTGGTTAATCCTGTTTAGAAAATCCCAGATTAATTTGTGCCATGGTAGAAAGCACTGACACATTCTCCTGGAATACTGCCCCTTCTAGTTATGCAGTGCTTGTAGTTCTGTGATTAATCCCTGGCAGTGTTTAAGGCCAGGTTGGACAGAGCCTTGGGTGACATGGTCTAGCATGAGGTGTTCCTGCCCATGGCAGGGGGTTGGAACTAGATGATCTTAAGGTCCTTTCCAACCCTAACTATTCAATGATTCTATGGAACAAATATAAGTTATTAATGCAAAACAGTTTATTTATGTACTGAGGCTGAGATCACTCTTACATAATTAATATCATTCAATAAAATTAATTTAAGCACCAAACTACTATGATAGCTAGCATTTTTTTTTGTATCAGATGCCTTGTATTTATAATTATTTACTATTGATAGGAAAATCAGCTTATTCCTTAAGTAGTTTTTACTGCACTAGGGGTAATGTGGCTACTTATTGAGAGCAATGGTGAATTAATTTAGCATGTTTCATCATTGCCTAGTCTTCTTTAGAGCTGCTGTCTGTGACTGAAATACAGTGACTATATCTGTACCTAATTGTAAGGACAGGCATATCACATATGAAACATTTAGTTTTTGTTGCCCCCATGTTTTGGTGAAATCCTCTTATCCACTAGACCTTGCAAAGAATTGAGCACTGACAGCTCAGCTGTGTTTGGTTTAGAAACTGCTTGTCTGGAGTGTCAGAAAATCAGATCTGCAGACCAGTTCAAACATTGAATGAATATTAATGAAAATATGCTTCATGGAGTTAATTTATTCGAGACATTAGTGTACTGGAAATTAATTATGAATGAAAAATCGGTGCAAATATATTTAATATACTTATTAATAAAAGTAGTGGCATTTTTTAAAGAAATACTAAAATCATACCACTATAGATTGAACAAACCCATTGTTGAACCACGTTGTATGGCTAGGCAAAGCCAAGTATGTCTTTGGAGAGTAGGGGTTAAAAAGAGACTTTGGAGCAGCCAGAAGATTCTGGACTTCAACTATACATGCTATGAAAAAATATTTCCTTTTGTAATGCTAAAGGCTACTGACTGTTAATTTTATAAGATGTCTTTCCTACCTCATGTCATGAAAAATAGTGGATAAATGTGGCTTATTTGCGCTTCTTCGCATGTAATTCATGTTTTTGTAGCCTTCTGTCATGCCCCTGCCCCCCAGTTTTTTCCCTCTGTATATTGTGGAAGCTATCTTGAATTTCTTCTCATCTAAACAGCATCTCTGGTTTATTGTTGTGTTTTTTTTTTTTTTTTTCTGTAGATGCAGAAAATAATATGCGTCATAATTTTTACAGTGGCAAAGTTCAGTTTTCCTCTGCTTCTTCCCTAATAAATTCTAGCTTTTTTTTTTGTGCCTAGTGTAGCACTTTGACAATGTTAACACTTTCAGAGAACAGCCCACATCAGACAGCATTTCTTTCTGTGTACATCAGATAATTTAGAGCTCACAACTGGTTAGACTTCCAGAATGCAGGTCTTCCACATTTGTGTTTCTTTCAGTTAATGATGATAAATTTATTGCTTCATTGTGGTGCTCATATCAGATGATCTTTTGATGAATCTTCACAGTCAGCTTTCATTTTCACTATTCTAGATAGTTTTGCTATCATCAATAAGCTTTGCCACTTCATTATTCGCTTCTAAACCTCCTTTGAATGAGTTGCATGGTACCAGTGCTGACACAGAGGTCTTGTGGGACATGACCGTTGGCTTTCTTCCAGCGTGACAACTGCCTGCTTATACGCCTGCTTTTGGTCCCCTTTCAGTGTGACACTGCAGTGGTGCCCACATGGAGTCATCTCACTGCTGGAGCAGCTGCCAGAAGCCAGCATAGCAAATGTAGCTTGAGGACACAGGGAAAGATGCAAGTGGTTAATATTTTCAAAAATACATTATTATTATAGGAGATAATTGGTTACGGTTATTGCAGGAAAAAACATTAGGCAAATGGTGGTATAGTCATAGCAAAGGAGCATGGGGAAATGTAACAGTGATATGGGGAAACTTGTTAGCATCTTCATCAGATTTCAGCAGAGGCTGGTCTAGCTGAGCGCCCAAGCTTCCTTTCAACCTGAATTATTCTATGACCATGGAAGTGATCTCTGTTGTCCAGCTTGGCCACTTAATCCAAGTTCCCCTCCTATTAGATGCTAGCATGAAGCAATATGGACTCTAGTAGAAAGCTGCGTTGTTTAAAGGAGTTGAAAACAATAAGAATAAAATTAAAATCCTGGATTTCACCTTTTACCTGGCTAAGAAATTCTAAATGTTTCTGGAGTGTTGTTCCAAGCAATTTATTTGCTTCCCAAGTTCAGGCTCAATTTAAAATCTTTTAGCATTAAATAGTCACTTTATTTTATGTGTTAAAGAGTTAAGTGATCTGAACTTTTCAAACTGTTTGGACATCTAATCAGCATTGCATTTACCTCACTGTTTAGCATTTCCTCTTCTCTGCTGCTCTAGAGCATGGTATGCTCTTTATTATGCACTTGAGAGCACAAACTGCTTGAAATGAATACAGCAATGCTCTGGTTTAAATCATCCATTTTAAAAATCACCTCTTAGCATAACTTAATTTCATGCTTCTTTAACTCCCTACTGTCAAACATGCTTAATGCTTGTACTTTAATTTTGATCACATTTTTTTCCTAAATTTTCTGCCATTGAATTGATAATATATGGTGTAATCATTGCTTCTGAGAAGCAGTAATAAAGAATTTCTTACTGAAAGGGGTTATTTCCATGTGGTTTGGATGCATTAAGATATATAGCCAATTAAGTAAATTTTATGGAACTACAGGATAGTTCTTTGAAATTTATTTTAATTTCAAAGCAATTTGAAATAGTTCTGTTTTTATCTAGGGTTAAATTTCACTGAAATTCAGATGTACTTTCCTTTATATTTTCTTTAAAAGAAAAAAAAAAAAAAGTTTTTATTCTAGTTTATCCTGTCCAGGGGGTATTTTTGACCTGATGCTCATGGGAATATTGGAATAGTTAGATTTGACCAGACCTAGGCTCATCTAGCTTTATATGCTGCCTTAGCAGCCAACAGCATGTTCTCAGGGAGGAGTAAGAGACTGGAGCAAACATTTCAGTAGCTTTTCCAGACACAAACTTCCGGTTTCAGTAGACCTGCAATTTAAAAGTTTTGCTTTGTTTGGTTGAGGTTTTTTTGTTTTGTTTTGTTTTGTGATGTTTTTTGTTTTAGCTAGAGCTGGTACTTATACCTTTATTTGTCCCTACATTTTTCTCTGATACCCTGATCGCTTTTAAACTATACAGTTTTGGAGATCTGTGCAACCTATGGTAATGTGTTACAGAATTTACCATTCCATGGAGAAGCTCTTTGTTTTTGATTATTTTCAATTGCTTTTTGGTCACTTGAGTTGCTCCTAATTCCTGTCCTTGGATGATGAACAGTCTTTTTCCATTTACTTTCTCCAAGCTGTGATTTCATGAGCTCTTGTTGCAGGTTTCTTTTCATTCTGTTTTCAGTGACTTAGGACTGCTGTGAGCTCATTGTCTTTAATGAAAAAAGGTAATAATTTACACTGGGCGGATGCAAAGGAGTAGCAGACTTCAGATGTAACTTGTATTTTCCAATATCATAGCAATCAAGTCAGTACAATGATTTACTTTGTTACTTATAGGCTTGATGACCTCGGGGTCTGTGGTGGGCTGTGAGAAATAGCACAATAGAAATTGCTTTTTGTAATCTGTAAGTCGATGAATACAATTTCATTTAGCAAGTTATTAGTGACATTAGATAATTCCAAGAAACAATGGTTAGTAATTTCTGAGAGTCTGCTGGAATTTCTTTCTTTACATAAGGTTTTAAATATATTGAGTGTTTGCACAAGAATTACCTATGTGATTAATTTTAGGCAGAAAAATATTAAGTGAATAGCAGTATGACTGTGTACATGCAGTTTTAAATTTAATGGATTGAATGTGTGCTTCAGTACGTACAGGGTCATTCTCCAGAAAATGCACTTCGGAACTTTTAGTCTATGAACTATGGTTAAAATGGGCCTGATTAGAAGTGGTAAGAATTTACTTCACTCCCTTAATCAGCAAAAAATGTTTTGTTGTGAATGTGGCGATTTTAGATATCAACTTTCACTTATGATAACAGTGCCGAAGTCGAGGTAACACACAAAACAGCCAACTTCCATCCAGACCGATACACTGCAGATTATCTGTGGTTACAAGACCTCCTAAAATGGAATGAAAACATGCTAATTTACTCCTAGCTTCACACAGCAGCCTTCTGATTGAGTAAAATAATAACAATATAAGGTAAAAAAAAGGAAAAAGGTAAAAAAAAAAAAAAAGTAATTATAATCTCTTGCTTCAGGCAAGGCATATGTCCCCCTAGGAAAGAGTGTTGTCAAGGTTCTGCAGCACCACTGTGTTTCTGATTTGTTAACAGCTTGAATTTCAAATGCCAAATTGTGATTATGTGTCCTAAACCATTTATGAGTTACCTTGCTGCAGGAGAGTAAACTGATTTGTGAAATGTTGTTGGCTGCAGTGATTCTGAATGCAGTTTTTCCACCAAGTTTTATAGTCAAAGAAGAGCCCTGAGCCACCACAATGAACAAAAATAACCTTGAAGGATATGTTGTATGCCCAGGTAGTGTCTACAAACAGAAGAGAGGCATTGTTAGGTTAATATATGGCTTGTTGTGAGTTATTAATTTAGTTGTATTATTAAAAAAAAAAAAACAGTCTGTAAAATTCCATGCTGGCAAGGAAAAGGGACAGCAAAAGCACAAATGTAATCGCCAGCTAAGTATTTTTTAAGTCCTGGTCAAACCCAACTTATTTGGCCTGTTTTAATTAAGCACCAAGCGTGTAATATATCATTGGCTGTTTTTTGGCTCATCAGAGTTGCTGGAAAATCGTTTTTTTTAAGTCTGTGATTTGTAGTTAGTGGGAAAGTGTTCCACACATTTGTACAATATGCTATTCAAGACAATATTTCACATTTATTGCAACAAATGTTGCCACAATGAAACAGTAATTGTAATTGACGATAACAGTTCAGAAATATTTAAAATTGTTTACATTAACAGATTTTCCTGCATATGCTGCTTATTTTAATAAAGAGAAAAACAGCACAAGTCTGGTGCTTTTATCATATTAATTTCCAAGGTAGTAAATCTGAAGCAGTTTTATGTACACACAGACAAGTACACAGGTGGTAGATGGGCCACCAGTCTATGCTACATTCATCCATAGGTGCAACCACTGGGATTCCCTCTGAGACTGCCTGTTTTGCTCTAGCTTTAGACAGATCCTAGGGTGAGCAGATTGAGCGTTGATGTGTCCCTGAAGGTATCTGCAGCATGTGATTCCCAGCGTCTATTCAGTGTATGCCATCAATGTCTCTCCTCCCTGAAAAATATTATCTTTGAAAGTTAAAGATGTCCAAATCCTGTGGTGATTTTCCCAGTCAGTTCAACTCTTATGTTCTTTACCCAGGAAGAACTACAAATATCTTCTCTAGGATACTTTTAATTCCCTCTGTCCAAACTAATAATCCCTCAATCTCGGGTACTCCTGTGGCCCATGTGCACTAAGTTCTCTTAAAAAAAAAAAACACAACGAAGCACACAAAAAACCCAAACCAAACAATAACTGCTTGCTTATTACCTCAGAAGTTTTTTGCTATGAGATTTGACTTACAAATAAATCTTATCTGCCTCAGCAAGTGCATCTGTCCTGCTTCTTACTCCCACTGTACAAAAAATTTGGGTTTGGCTGTTTCCAAGATGTTGAGACTGCCCGTTGTGAACAGAGTTTAAGTGGCCTGTTAGGCCCAGTAGTACTAACAGCTCTTCCCTCACTTTCATACTTCCCACAACTTGACCCTGAAATGCTGTCTTACCTGTATATTTACCTATGTTTCTTTTGTTGAAGGTTGTTTTTTGGGGTTATCTTTTCTCTTTGATCCCTAATGCAAGCTATTATTCAAGAGCTCTTCACTGCAAAGCTCACTCCAGAGCATCAGGGCAGGGGTTATAGAGATCCTACTCTGTCTTATTTAAAGAAAACAAACAAACAAACAAACAAAACCAATAAAAAAACAAACAACCAATAGCACACAAAAAAACAACCAACCAAAAAAAAGCCCACAGACCCAATCCCCCCTCCAAAAAAAAAAAAAAATTCAAAAATATCTCACTAAAAGCAAAGCAGTGATTCTCTTTAAAGTCAGATGTCTTTAACCCCTAATGCAGGTAGTCATGGTGCTGCCATATCCACATATACCCAGGGGCTAGGGAGGCAATAACTTAGTGAGTTTTGTTCAACAACTGCCTTCACTGTACCCTATGGTATATTCATTGTCAAAGACCATGCTCCTGTCAGTTGGGGTTATCTGTATTTTAGCACTGTCTTTGACTTTAAATGACTTTTTGCCAAAATTAAAGAAACTGAGAAACAAAAATTATAAGATTAGTCTCCTGAGGGAAAAAGAAAGTATTCACAGGTACTGTATCAGGCTATTGCCTCCTACCTGTAGCCAGTTCTATCCTGCTTTTTTTGGCATTATGCACATATGGTGCCAGTGCCTTTTTTGTTTTTTGAACACTAACACTTGAGGATATTCTTCCTTTTCAGTTTTGCTTATTGGCAATCCCAGAATTGTAAATAAAGAGCTTTTGATAAACGGAGTTTGTACATGTTCATGGGAGGTGAGTATTTAAAAAATGAAACAGTTTTAAAGCTCTTTACATGGCTGCTGTCTGTATTCAGTAATAGTACCTTTACGTTAGCCAGGAGCTATGAACCAATCTGCAGTTTAGTTCAGATAAGTATTGAGAATTCATCAGCAATCTTTCTTGTGGTCCTATACCAGCTAAGTTGGAATAAGCTAAGCATTTATTTTTTATGCAATTTTATTTATATTCCACTTGTCATTGTGAATTTTCTACTTAATAAACCTCCCTTAAAAAAAAAAAAATGATACTATTTCACATATTATACGTATGGTCACTGGAGACTACTGAGGTTTTAAATTATAACTGATTTTTGAGAAGAGGGAAGGAAAGTTTAATAAAAATGAAGATAAAGTAATATGATACGTTTAATACTGCTTCCTAGTCCAATGTCTCCAGTGCTTTGAAAATTTTGTAGACAAAGTGAACTACTACAGTACGTAGGTATTATTTCTTTTTCAGTGGAAAAAGAAATCTGTCTTTTTTGTTAGGAAAAAAATAATTCTGGGAGTGTAAGTCTGAAATCTTTAATCTTTTAGATGCAAAACAAGAGCAGTTCTCATGTTTTCTGTGTCTGGAAAAATCAAAAAGGAAAAGTTCACAGCATCCTCTGGAGCTTCAAAGGCCAATTGCTCTGCATGAAACAGAGTGCAGATATTGTTGTCATTATGACTGTAATAATATTGTTGATGGGAATTTAATGCGAGCCAGGACCAAAGCAGAGTTTTAGGTTTTAGCTCAGAGAGATATTTTGGCAAGAATTTTTATTATGAAAGTAAAGCAATTAAGCCTCCAGACATATTCTCTGCTTTTATCCCTATAACCTGTGGTTTATCTCCCCTCCCTTTTCCCTCACAGTAAATCTTCAAACCTCTTATTTGCTTCTTGCTGGAATTTAAGATAATTTTTATTGAACTTTTGTTCATCATTAGGGGAGAAAAGACTGCTAGAGGCAAGTTGCAGGTGAGATCTAGGAAGCAAAACTAAAAAAACCTTGGTTCTAGCTTTTATAAACAATTTCTTGAACAGAAGCTTATTGATTTTCTCTAATATCACTCTGTGCCAAGGGATCAAGGAAGAATTATATACAGTTATGCCATTTCTGTGCTGTCTGGAGGCTCTCTGCATCAGATAAAAAGTAAAGGTGGCTTCACACAGCTTATGAGCCTTTTGAGCTTCTGTAGAAGGGAAAGTTTCCAAATCCTTGATCTTGCTCCATGTTAGTGGGCCAAATGCACCAGGCTTTCAAGGGATTCATCAAATTTGATGCAGCCTAAATGATGGGAAAATGTGCAGAAGAAGAGACATAGCTTGGTTTATGTTTTGTTTTGTTTTGGCTTTTTTTTGTGTGTGTGTGTATGTGTGCACATAGTTTAGGGGAGTAACTTCTCTATTTTCAATACTTTTTCATTCCTGCTCCAACTAACATTTACGAGCATTTAGGCAAGCAGTAACATAGCAGAATTCTAAAGTGTTTTCCCCAAGACTGCTTACAGAGAAATTCATTTCTTATTTCCAGCCACTTGCTGCTCAATGGTATAATTTATTACTACTTAGGACCCTTCAAACAGGAAGTAGTCTTTTAAAAACACTGAGGAGTTTTATAATGAGTGAAATATTTTTTCACATTACTCAAAATTCTGTGTATGATCTGATTTGTAGCATCTGTCATAGACTTTAGTGTTTGAATAGTGCAATCAATGAACCCCCAAAATAACCAGTTGAAATAATCAATCCCAAAAATAACAAAGACCTTAATCTGCAGCATCCGTAAGATTTATTTGCTGACCACAGTTCTTGGCCTGGCATCATTTCAGTAAGACAAAAGGCAGCTCGCGATATTTTCAAAGGGTTTGTTAAATAGTAAATTCAAAATACAGTCTGATAGATTTGTAGACTTGACAATGGTTTAATAACAGTGTTGTGAGATGAACGCTAAACCAGAAGTATGATGAATGTGTCCATCAGTTTATCACTGTGGTAGGGTGGTGTCTATTTCTGTTAAAGTATATTTACATTTTTGTGAAAAACAAAGTTGGCATATAAAGTGTCTGAGGTTTCAATAGCTTGTGAATGATCAGGAGTTCTGTTCTTTGTTGTTTTCAGAGGCTCTGGGACAAAATCCTTTTAGGGTTTTCCACATATTGAATGTGTGTCCGCAGCAGTGGTTATCCACATCAGTTTCCTATACTGTCAGCATCCAGCTGATGCTCATTATTTCCTCTTTACCAGCTTATTGGTGTTTCTTCCTGCCTTGTTTATATTCTAGGATAGCAGTGAAATTAAATAGCTAGTTTGAGAAGTTATATAGTCACTCTTATTTATTTCTTATTCTTAATTAATTAACTCTCAGTGCTCCATGGAGGAAGCAACATCCTACTGGCTTCTGCAGGAATGGCAATGACTAGTCCATTACTGAGGTATGACTTCTGGCTGGGAGCTGCTCAACTGGAAAGCACCTTTGCAAAAAGGGGCCTGGGAGTCCTGGTAGGCGTGATGTTGAACATGAATCAGCAAGGTGCCCCTGCTGCAAAGAAGGCTTCATTGGACAAAATATTGCCTCCATGTCAAAGGTGCTCTTTCTCTTGACTCAGCACTGGTGAGGCTACACTCGGAGTGCTGTGTCAAGTTCTGGGCTCTGTGACCCAGTGTTTAAGCCCAGCTGGTAACTTAGAACCATGCAGCTGTTTGCTCATTTCTGTGGTCCTAGTGGAATGGGGAGGAGAATTAAAAGAATGTAAACCTCATGGGTTGAGATAAGAACAGTCCAGTAACTAAGGTACAATGCAAAACTACTACTACTACTACCATCAGTAGTAAAAATGATAAGGGAAATAATGGGAGAGAATATAAATCTAAAAAAGGCAAAAAACCAACAATAAACACAGGTGATGCACAGTACAATTGCTCACCACCTGCTGACTGATACCCAGCCCAACCCAAGAAGGAATATGGGCCTTCTGGGTGATTCCCCCCAGTTTATATACTGGGTGTGATGTTCTGTGTTATGGTATACCCCTTTGGCTGGTTTGGGTCAGGTGTCCTGTCTCTGCTGCCTCCTGGCTCCTTGTGCCCATCCTCACCAGCAAAGCATGAGAGACTGAAAAGTCCCTGACTGGGTGTCCTGGGTTGAGCAGCAGCAGTGTTTTTTCTCCTTTAAGTTGTAGCTGGTGCAGCACTGTGGTTTTGGTTTTCAGCTTGGGAACAGTGCTGATAACACCAGTGTTTATAGTTATGGCTTAGAATGTTTAGGCTGGCCAAGGACTTACTGAGTTTCATGCTTTGCTGAGGAGGAGGGGAAGCCGGGAGGAAGCAGAGACAGGGCAGCTGACCCAAACTGACCAAAGAAGTATTCCATACCACAGCACATCATGCCCAGGATGTAGAAAGGGAGAGCAGAGACCCAGAAGGGTGGAGGTGTGGGGCGGGGTGTGGGGGGGTGCACTTTGTGGTTTGGCTTGGTATCAAGTGAACATCTGTTGTATTTTTTTTTTCCTTTTATTTCTCTTGTATTATTATTGGTGGCAGCAGAAGCGATTTATACTATACTTTAGTTACTAAACTGTTCTTATCTCAACCTGTGGGAGTTACATTCTTTCAATTCTCCTCCCCATCCCCCGGGACTGGGGAAGAAAGAGGGGGGAGTGAGCGAGCAGAACTGCATGAGAGCCTTAAACCATGACATTGGGGTAAGCATTACTTAGCAAGGGTTAAAAATATTGGTGTGTTACAGCACTGCACCAGCTACTAGGAAGGAGAAAAGTAATTGCTACAGCTGAACACAGGACACTCTGGAGACAGCTCAGTGAAGGGGCACAAAGTTGATGGAGTGGAGCACCTCTCAGAGCTGGGAATTGTTTAGTCTATTGAAGGGTAGGCACAAAAAGATGTCATCAATATGCGTGCATACCTGAAAGGAGAGTGCAAAGAAGAGAGCGCCATGCACTTTTCAGTAGTGCCCAGCTGCAGGACCAGAAGAAATGGATGCAAACTGAAAGAAGGAGAATCCCTCTGAATGTTAGGAAACGCCTCTCACTGTGTGGATCTAAGCACTGGCACATGCTGCCCAGGGAAGTTGTGGAATCTCCATCCTTGGACACATTCAAAAGCCACCTGGATGTGGTTCTGGGCAATTGACCATAGGTGTCTCTGCTTGAGGAGTCAGGTTGGACCAGATGACCTCCAGATGCTCAGACATTCTGTGGCTTTCGAAGCTATTGCCTCAGACCCACCATTGCCAGCATGGAGCCATCTCAGCTGTTTTTGAAAGAGCCTGCTTTTACCTATTTGTTTTGCTGAGCTAATTGTGGCTATTCCTTCATGTTGTGAGTGTGGTAACAGCATTTTTTAAAGCAAGTTGTGTACAACCTCTTTTCCTGCATTTTTTTTGTGGGACTTTTGGAAACCTATTAAAAATGTCATGCAATTATGATCTCAACAAAGAAAATATGCTAAGAAAATTGATAAATTAGACAACTTTCTCAAGTTTATATATAAAAAGCAGCCAGGTGAAAAATTTGCTGGAGCAGTAAATTAGTCTGCTTAGTAATAACATATTTATGTTATCAGGAGTCAAAATATACTTTTACACTGTCAAAAATGAAAAGTTATGTGAGGAAAAATTGATGTTTCCCATTCTAGAACAGGAGGCTAGCTTCATGCTTGCTTTTATTTTCCATCTATGTAGACAAGAATGGAATATATGATAAAAGACATCTATTTTGCTGATGCAGGTGGTGCTTAGTTCTTCATGGATGAGCTTGCCTTGCCAGTGCTTGGTGAACGTATGCAATAACGCCTTGAGATGGCTTTGCCTAATGAAAAGCTATGAGCTGACTAGGTATTTTTCAACATCCCATGTATAATGAACTCATCAAGCACCCTATCGAAGGTAAGCAGTGTCAGCAAAGCGTGGATGCTGGAACTTATATCTTCTGATAAGTAATAAGTAATCATGAACAAGAACACTCTGAGAAACAAAATTAAGTTGTTCATTCATAGCGAAATTTATCCTTGTACAGAACCTTACTGAAAATTCGCAAGCAAATCACAATATATCTGGGCAGCTTTCAGATAATTCCAGAATTCTGTGAACAGATTAAATATTTTTTAATGTAGCTGTTTTTTAACATCGTCTTTGAATTTCTAGAGTAATTTTTTCAAAATCTGTTCCATTGTTCTTGCGTTTCACAGGATATTTTGCACAAGAGCAAAATCATACAGAAGCCACCTGATAAGGTCAAAGAGCTGTTAATTACTTTAGACTTTTGTTGTACAAGACAATTGTGTTAAAGTGCAGTCCTTTGAAGTCCTCAAAAGTATAATGTATTATTGACTTCTCTACTGTAACTACCTGCAATAGAATGTGTACATCTTAAAAAAAGAGGTGTTTGTAGTCAAAAAGGCTTTGATATTTGAAATACCATTAGCTGAGAGTCATGGTCAGGCTGTATTGCTATCAAGTCTAGCTGTCTCCTATGTCCATGAATATATTAGACATTTCTGATGTTGAATATTCATTTGTGGATAATAAATGAAGAATATGAGGAATGCTAGATAAAAATTTTATATAGTTATCAAAGGCAAAACAGCATGATAATTCAGCTTCAGAAGCTGTGTGATAGAAGATGACAATGTTTTCTCTTGCAGCAACAAGGCATTTGGGCACAGCAAGGCAGTGCTCTCCAGACCTACCATTAACATTCTGCATTCTTACATCTCCAAGGGCTAACGATGACTTCAGTTATTTGTCTGGGTCAAAATCATATGAGTGAAAGCAACCACAAAGCTTTTAAACTAAGGTGGTCTATCAAGGAACATATTTTACTTATTGTTACTATGAGAATGTCATCAAAACCACAACGCATGCTGCAAATAAACTTAAATCTCTTTCGCAGCCTTGGTATAGTAAAGTCTGCCATCACAATTACAAAAGAGAAAAAGTTTATAGAGGGTAGATGATAGGTGAAGATATAATATAATTCCATATATGTAAAATGAGAAATAATTGTTTCTTTCACAGTTTGTGCATATGGTCTTCTGTTGTGCTTTTATTTTCCCTGCAGCTCACCCTTCTGATTCTCACAAGGCTGGATTTTGCTGTGTAAAAATCTGGTTTATATTTTTTTTTTTTTGGACCATTGGCAATACATTTAAAAAAGAAAATACACTGTGCCATCTCAAATGCATTCATTTTCTTCCTACCTTCTAGAAGTATGCTTCTACCTTTATAATAAGAATTATGTCTTTGATCTGTGTTGGAAAAACTAATTTTTGAGGATAGCTATAATGGCACTTCTCTTTCAGATAAATCCTGATTATATTTAGTCATTCCAGCTGTTAAGCTTGACAAAAAAGGCCTCAAAAAACCAGACTCTTTCTAGAGGTGTCAGACAAGTGGTGCATTTGATAAATAAACACAAAGTTATTATTCATTTTTTTACCATTGGAAGTGAATAGGATTTAATTTGATCATATGATGCATGGTGTGGTTGGTATTATTAAATTTCATTAATGTAACTGTTTCTATGAAAATATCTCTGCAGGTATTAAAAGGATGTTATCAACTGCTCTAAAAAAAAGCTTGGGATTCATTTTCCTGTAAAAAAAAAAAATTGGTTTACTGTGCTAGAGGTGGCAGGTAATCTGTTAAAGGCATTAACCTTGACTAACAGGAACCCCATAGTGCATTTTTTTCCTGACTTGTTTCTTGGGGAAATTTCCAGCTTTCTCCAGGGACATAAATAGTGTTCTCTTTAACAGCAAACTGCTGATGCTCAGATCAAGTAGATGCTAAAATGGGACTTGGAGCAGCAAACAATTTCATGGACTAGATCACTGCTGTTTTAACAAACTGCATCATGCTGATCTACAAATGATTTTATAGAATATAATGGCCCACATTTTAGCATTGAATGAGGCAAACTGAGAAATATTTTCAAGCAAGACTAAGATCAAGGTGGCATTTTGTTGCATTGCCTTTAAGTTTATAACAGTTTCAGTTCAAGGAGAGAAGATTCATTTTCATGTATCAATTATTTAGAGCGTATGACCTTTCAAGCAGAGAATACTTTTATGTGAAAACAGTGATCTAGGAAGTAGAGTTTTCACATATTATAATAAGTGACTCAGAAAAAAGTTAGTAAATACCACTGGTTTGTTTCTTCTAAGCATGGAAATTCCAGCAACAGCTGGAAAAAACACATAAAATTTACAGCGTTGACACTTAACAATGCCTGCATGTATAGTATAGAGAAAAGATCAAGGACTTAAAGATGGAATAAGTGCAAAGAAAGACTTTAGAAACACTTGGATGACTCAGCCTCCTCTTATTGCCAAAAATATTTAGTGATATTTTCCATAAACTACCCAGCATCAGTTACCTTGTTCCTTCTAACCCTGTTCTTGCACTAGTGAATTTCCCCATCAGACATGATGAGCAGAAGGACCCTGCCTTTGGGCATTTAGACAATACCAGACTTGTACTTGCAAGATGGTATTGCTTGTGGGGAGACTTAAGGGAAGAGTACTCTCTAAAGAGCTTTTCAGTAGCCAGATTTGGCTTGGTTTTCATAGCTTTACACTGGTAAATGCTACTCATCATTTTTATTATAATTTTTTACCAAAAGCAAACAAAGGAACATCCAGGTGGACAGCCAATGGCTGTGAAGTAAGGATCATTTTAGGGTTAGATTTTGCTCTCTTACTCCTTAACAGCAGAAGGTAACATGTAGAAAGTGAGCAAAGTGAGACATGCAGAGTGATTGCAGAAATTTCTGAAAATAAACATGTGGTCTACATGAAAAGGAGTGTTCTATTGGTGAAACTGCTTGTAAGTATTCCTGAAGTCCCCATCCAAAATGATGACAGCAATCATTCCTTGCTGCAAGATTCAGTGCGGTTAGTTAAGAGCACTGCTGTGTCTGTACTGTCCATGGATGTGTTCCTCTGCACACTTTGTGGAACACAATGCTGCAATGTTTCAACTCCTTTTTCATTTCAGAATTTATGAAATTCAGTTCTCAATGAAGGATTTCCCAGACTGACAGTGGACTCAAAAGGCCCACCTAGCAGCTCTTGCAGTCCTGTGCTTGATAGGCAAGAGAAGGCTTAGTGTGGAGGAAAGGAAACTATTTTTTTAGTTATAAACTTGTCCTTGTGTAGGAGCTCCCTCTGCCTGAAGTATCCAGAACTCAGGCCCTTAGGATTTCTCTGCTTCGCAAAAGCAAAAATGCCATAGTGTAGGAACTTCACAATCAATGCTGAAGTTTTCTTAAAAGAAGTAAGATGGCAAGTGACTCACCTGTAGGCACAGTTTTCATGCATCCCCTTTCAGTCAGTTTTGCTTTGAATTTGCATAATTAGTTCCAGATAATTCATTTTTAGCTAGATTTTATCTTACAAAATCTGAATTTCAGGATATTTGCATCCAGTGAAAAAGTGTTCCTTCTTTATTGTGATTGTTGTTCTTGAGCTCACCTAATGTGGGAATTCAGCAAAACTTCTCACTTTCTCACTTGTAACTTCCAGCAGAAGCACAACTGGGAACCATATCACAAAGCACATAAATATTTCACATTAGGTTGCAGAGCAGTCATGGGCTGAAGCACCATAAGTCCCTCCAGAGTGCTACTTTTTCCCTTTAAGAAAACTCAGAGTGTATATCTAAAGGAGATATTTGACCTGAGAGACCAAATTAAATTCATTCCAAAGCAAGCACTCTGAGTCACATACAATGGAGATGAGAGGAGCCTCAAGAACAACTGTCTGGATCTTCTATTCTGCTTCTATGACACCGAATCACTTAGTAAAGCATTAATGCCTATAGCATTAATGGCAGGTTTGGGATACCGGCTAATTAAATCCTAACTACTGCTGTAGTGTTTTCTATTATATTAATGCAAATAAGCCTTGAAGAACCACGTTGAGGCGCTGAGAAGTACAGTTGAGGAAACAGAAGCAAAACCAAGGAAATATGGAAAAGCAGAGAGGAAAGACTGAAACTTGGTCCTGTGACAGAATTATGGTTATTTGTAAAGTTATATTTCATTTTAGATTTGGAATGTGTTGTGGTTGTAAATGGAATCAAAATATGACAGTTGGAAACTGAAGTTCTTTCAGAATAAAGACTAAATATTTTATTTTGAAAATGCTGAAACAGGAACTGAGGTACAAACATTTTACTGGCTATATTGTTTTTACATATGTAGAAATAAAATATCTATCTAATAACTAAAATAAGCATATAGTACTAGGATTGATTTTGTTATCTGTTTTCTCAGATTTTTAAAATTAATGGACTTAAATGAATGAATGCTTTCCAGTAGCAGGTAATTTCATCAAATTCATGATTCCTTCAGCCATCTGTGAACCAGTAAGATGAGGTGAAGCTAAAGGACAAATTTGAATTTCTATCTATCTGTATCTGACATTTGGTTGTCACTGGTTATTAATTCATTCAGCATCTGGGTGTTATAAGAATCATGGGAAATGTCAAAAGTATGGGTAAAAGACTGAAATAGCTGTTTTCCTTTGCACATGGAAAAGGAGTAGATGAAAACAGGTGAAGAAGATAAAGGAATCAAAGATAAAGAGAAGATGGTATATGAAAAAAAAAAGTCAAGGGAAACTGAAAGCAAAGAGAAGGAAATAAGGAAATTGACTGAAGTGTGTTTGACATGGTCTAAGCAGTCAGGTTGCCAACACTCATATGAGACACATGAAAGACATTAAGACAGCCCTGGTGAGATAGTAATGATGTATCTGATTTGAATATGTGTGTCCTCATCATTGATGGATCACTGAGAAGACATCTGGGGACAGATCTGTTAATAAGGATGCCTGGATGGTCCATGAGGACATTTGTTGCACTATCTGGCAGAGCTGTGTAAGCATCTGTGGAGCTCTAAAATACCTCAGTTGCTTGCTTTAGCTCTGTCATTTCCTACAACAACTGGTCTGGGAAGTGCTGCTACTGGGCAGCACCTTTTCAATAACTTTAAATTGGAGATGACGAGGTAACTGTCATGGTTTAACACCAGCTGGCAACTAAGCACCAGGCAACTGCTTATTCACTGCCCACCTCCTGCAGTAGGATGGAGAGGAGAATCAGAATAAAGATAATATCCTCATTGGTTGAGATAACAACAGTTTAATAATTGAAATTGAAAAAAAATATTGTAATAAAAATAGGAAATAAGGGTAGAGAAAGGAATAAAACAAACAAAAAACCCCAGACAAGTGACGGACAATGCAGTTGCTCATCACTTGCTGACTGATGCTGGGCTTATCCTGGCCCCACCTGACCAATTTCCCCTAGTTTATATATTAGGCAAGATGTACTGTGGTATGGAATACCCCTTTACCTAGCTTGGGTCAGGTGTTCTGTCTCTGCTCCCTCCTGGCTACTTGTGTCCTTCATCACTGACAGAACCTGAGACTGAAAAGTCCTTGGTTTAAACATTACTTAGCAAAAACTAAAACATGGGTATGTTATCAGCATTGTTCTCAGACTAAAGTCAAAACACAGCTCTGTACAAGCTACTAGGAAGAAAATTATTCCAGCCAAAACCAGGACAGTAGCTAATCAAGAATGAAAGAGACACTGTAAATCTGCAGATTAGTGGGTGGAAAAGGAGACTTTGACAAAATAGAGGAAAATGTGGAAAATAAAAATTATTGTAAAAAATTCTGAGAGGTCGCCTTGCAGGCCTTGTGGCCCTGTGGAGGAATCAATGACACATATAGCAATCCTGAGAGAAGTTTCTGTAATCTAGTCTTGGATGCTGTGATGGAGCCTTCACAGCAGCTCACATGATCTATTCTGATGCTTCACAAATCTTTATGATAAAATCGCAGTCATCTTCCTGACTGCAAGTCATGCACATTTTCTCATGGAGAACAGATAATTCCTTCCTCCTTTGTAACAACCTTTTATGTTTTACAGTACCAGAACTGGTCCATATTGTCCCCCTAACATTTTCTTTAGGGCTAAATGACTCTTTTCATGTGCACCTATTTTCCCATTACTTTCCTTTTTACTATCTTAGTTGTGCTATATTTTTCTAAAGAATCCAGTAACTCAGCTAAGAAGTTGTAGGTTAGACTTTCCAGTGCTGCAGAATGGGAAAATGATTTCATTTGTCGTACATGTGCAATTCTTCTTACTTTTTCGAATTGCATGAGATTTTTCACTTCTGTACAGTTTACAACTCACCTCAGTTATCAGATTTTGTTTCTTTTTTACTGCCTTATCTCCATAAACCTACCCTGTAGTTTGATAATCTATTACCCCTGCCCAATTTGTAAATTACATCACCTACAGGACCTTTCTTCTTGCTTCTATTGAATCACATTTTTTTTTTTCAATTTATATTTTAATTATATTTCCCAGGAAGCTTATTGTACTCTTCAGCTCCATGAAATCTACAAGTTATATATAAAACTGGATCCAGAATAGAATCTGTAGAGTCCCATTTGGCATCCTTTTCCTTGAAAGAGAACCATTGATTCATATTTAATTTGGTACAAGTATTCATCCACATTGTCACACACCTTTCATCTAGGCCATATTTCACTAAATTGCTTGTAAGAATGTAATCTCCAACTGCATTAGAAGTCAAAATACATGACAGGTATTGTTTCTTCTGTATTCACAAAGCATGCTACCCCATGAGAGAACCAAACTATTTTGTAGACAACATATTTTTCAGAGATTCATACTAATTGCCACTGATCTGTTTTCTTCTATATGCTCCTTTTTCCACATTTTACATATGGGCACAATCTTGCCCCATTCTGGACACTTTTTCAAATACTTAGAAAGAAAATAATACAGTCTGGGCAACTTAATAAAGTGTGTATTTCTTTCAAATTCTCCTTGACATGTTCCTTCCCAGTTGAACTATGCAAATTTCTGCCTTTGACACTGATGCTAAATTGTACTGCTCCACTAAATTGCACCTGATCTATTAAAGACAGATAGAAAAAATGCCCTTAGCACTTAACTCCACCATCATTTGTAGTTAGTTTTCCATCCCTGCTGTATAATGGACTAAATTTTACTGTTAACACACTTGTCATATTCTTTATTTTCCCTTGGAGGTCATATGCTTGGTATTCTGAATTTCTGGCTATACATTGTACTCATTTGTATAAGTCTTTTATAATCTAACCTAATTTACAGTCTTGTATACTTTCCTTTCTGTAGCTGAGGTCACTGCTCCACCAGGCTCTCCTTGCTTTTCTCTGTACTGTGACAACTTTTATCTGCCGTGTCACTTCCTTGAGGAAATGTCAGCTTCCCTCTCATGCTTTTTCCTCTTTTCCCCTCCTATGATATCTTACATACCAAATTTCCAAAGTCTTTAAAAGAACTGATTTAATTTTTCTGTTCTCCTTCATTCCTTTTCTCTTAGCCAGGCAGTTTTCCAGTTCTTGGCCACCCTTAACGAAGCTGCTTCCTGCCCTGAACAGGCTGATCTGTTTAGCTAAGTCACTAAAAAATCTGTGTCTATTTGGGAACAACAACAAAACCAAGAGTGTGCTTGTTCTGAGATTATTCTTCAATAGAAATCAATTTCCATAACAACAATGTGGATTAAGACTGTGTTTTTATTTAACCTCAAATTCATCAAATCCCCTAAGTCAATAATTTTAGTGAGAGCTGCACATCAGCATAGTTCAGTGATTTTGCAAACTGTAATCTCCATGGAGTAGCACTTACACAAAATTAAAAAACTTTATTCAAACTTTCCCCTTACAGTTTTGCCATACTACTTGTTATGACAGTGCAATGTAAGGAAAAGATGCTGCAGTGAAAGAAACTGAACGCTTGTTTATATAAAAAGCCACAAAACTTCAGTCAGGCTGTGTATAGTACATTATATATTATAACATATAATAAAATTTAATATATATTGTACATACATAATTCAGCATTGATTTGAGGAAAGGTACCAAAGGACAAGATCAGAAAAAGTTTTCTCTCTTTTAAGTGATGGTGGTATGAGACTAACATACTCTATTACACAATACAGAATCAAAATTCAGTAGTACTCATGCATGTGGAGGCTTTCTAATTGTGACAAGATTTATTTTGGAATGATCACATACTTGGAAAGTGAAAATGCACTACTTCTGAATGGTTTTGAACGAGATTTTAGTAAGGATTCTCAGTGCTGTTCTTTCAGATAGCCACTGTATTGGGCTATAGCTGAAACTGTATTGCAAATGCATGATGGCATACATTGTTTCTCACTTTATCCTCAGTGACATGTTACTTAGTCAATATGAAAAGTGGTGACTGGAGAAATGATAAGGCCTTAATGCTTATCCAAGACTGGATGACCTGCTCAGGACTACCGCACAAAGTGACAGGAGGTAACAAAGAGCTACTTTGTATGTTGTCCTTCCATACATTTTGGGGCAAAAAATCCAGTATCATCCACCGAATTTTATTGCAGTTGATTTTACATTGATGAAACTCAAAGAACATGTGGAACAACTTTTACAAATAAGTCATTCTGTATATCAGTATAGATGTGATGTTTTTTCCTTCTAATGTATATCATATTTTATGATTGAAAAACCATTTGAGCAGCAAAATTTGTCCATAATTAGACATTCACATCTTTTTTGGTATGCCATTTCATTGTTTTCAGCATGATTCCAGAACTACAGCTTGAGGTGCAATTTGAAGGAGGTAGAGTGAAAGAGAAGTAACTGAAAATAGGACACTTCTGGGACAACAATTAATCATAAGACTAAACCAAAATGAGAAAAAAATATATATTTTCTAGGTTGAATGTGAATCCTTGAAAAAAGATTAAATGTTTTTATTTATAGAAGTAAACATCATTTATATATCAAGTTGCCAGTTTTATCGACTCTGTTTTCATTATCCTTGCAGTATGATGGTTCAGAAATTAAGGTGTGGTCTCAGTTTATTGATTTTTACAGTAGCAACTTTCACATAATTTTCCAAAGAAGGCCTGGGCCACTCTTTCATGTGTTATATCAAATGACTGCATATACAATGTATTGCCTTTGTTTTTTCCATGGATCTTCCATCATTAAAAAAGATGAGCAGTGTAAGACTGGTAAATAGGTACTGTATGTGCTAAACAAAAATGCTGATGTTGTTAAATCTGTCCTCCACAGTCTGTGGCATGCATGTAATTGCTGTTCTGACTAAAAAGAATGACATTGAAGCACTTCCAACTAGACTGCAGAGCATATTTTACTTAGCAGCCAGGCTTTTGCATCTAACCCTCTTCCATGGGATTCAGTGGAAGTCAGTATTTTCGGCAGCAGTGTCACAAATAGCAGACTTTGAGTTAATGCCTTTATGCGGTTAAAAACCTTTAAAAGTAAACATTCATTCTCAAAAGAAGCAAACAAAAATATAATCTGGTAGCATATATTGAGAAATTTTTACTGAATGGCCACATGAATTTTCCCAGCTTGTGCTCTGCCAAAGAGTATGAGCTGCAAAAAGTATTTCCTTTCCCATGCAGTATGTAATGCTTACAGTTGGCAAATACAGATATGCTGTCATGTATACAGCACATTTTTTGCATTTTAGAAGAGTTAAATATTTCTATAAAAACTTTCAGCTTTGTGCTGTATTGATGTTAAATTTATAAGAAATATGAAAGCCCTGCTTCTTATTTCTATTATTTTCATTATAGAACATTTTCAGTGCTATTATGCACTGAACAAAGATGACACAATAACAAACATTCAGATAGAAAGCTTCTTGGTGCAATACATAATTCTCCTTATTACAGGTATTCATGAAATCATAGGATATTTGTTAGGTAAGAAACTGTGGGTTTCACTACTCTTTTTCTTCAGTTAACAGGTAGTGTTACTGGTACCTTTATTGCTGATAGCTTTTTGCCTAAGTTGTTTTAAATATTTGTAGTGCTTATAGTTCAAACCACAGCTCTATCACTAGCACCATTAGAAAGATTTCTGTTTCTCTCCACCACTTCAGGCTACTATTTTTTTCAACAGACACACTGTACACTGAAACCAGTTAATTTTCTTCCTATTTGGAGGAACTTTTTACCTTTACTGCTTTATCTTTACTGTTTTGCCTTTACTAGCATTTTGTATTCACTCAGGCAATCTCCTTCTCTTGTTTAGCATTACTTGTTCCTTGGTTCAGTCAGCCTCATCCTATAGGTCATTTTTTTAAAGTTTCTGATCATTCTCATTGCCCTCTTTTGGATATGCTCCAATTGGTGAATGCTCTTAAGTACAGAACATATTTCTCAAGCTGATACCTCACTAATACTGAACCAAGTGAAGGCATTTTACTTCATGTAATTGTAAATTACACTTCTCTTTGCACTCTGAAATGATATTTGCCTCTCTTGCTGTATCACTATTGATGCATTTAATTTGTGGTCAGAAATTACCAAGATCCTTTGCCTTTGAAGTCCTTGCTTCCTTATTTATTTTTCATCTTTTATTTGTGTAGCTGACTATAATTTCACCTATTAAAACCATAATATTTAGGTTAATTTTTACTTTCTCATAAGCAAATTATCCACTAATATATCTATCGTGCTTTCTGGGATCATGTCATCTGCTAAATCAGTAGGCATGTTATTTGTTTTTTTGTTATAATATTAATGAAAATCTTGAAGATACTATAGTTTTTATGTAACCTACTCTACTTTACACTTTCTGTATGCTTCCTTGAGGTTGAAATAATGGAACAAGACATCCAAATCTGATTTTGACTACACATCCCAATTCTCCCCTGCAGTAGGCTAGATTATCTTTCATCTTTGGTTTGTTCCTTTGAAGAACTGCCAGCTCTCCTTAATCCCTTTTATCCTTAGGGTTGCCTAACAATTCCCTGAGTTTATTGACATTTATTTTGCAATAAATATTCTGTTCTCTTTACTTGTAAGGACTAGGAGCTCTGCCATTTTTTGCTTAATGCTCCTAAAATTGTTTTAATTTTAATACTGTAACATGTGGAGAAGCTTCAGTCTGCAAGTCTCTCATCTATTGATTACCTCTGTATCAAAGGGATACAGAGGACCTCGAATGGTGCTATGTCTGGCTCTGGCTATTCCACAAGTGCAGCTAAAAATTTGCTCATAGGTATGTCCTCTTTGTAGGATAATTCTTCTGGTCATTCAAAAAAATTTCTGCTTCTATAATCTTATAGCCATGGCAACACTTATGCCTTTCTCACACATTACTCTTAGAGTTCATGTACTCTGTAATTGAATGGAGACCCTTCCTTGTTATATATTTCCTTCCTTATTGACCTTTGCAACTCTTGTGGAGATTTCATGATGTGCAAAATAATCTCATGAAGTTGCTGCTATACCTATCAGGTATAATTTTCAGAATCTGTTATTCTTTCTAGTCCTTCTCATTCACCTTCTATTTATTTGTCTATGAATTGAAAACAACTTTGGCAGATCAACACACTGTTCTATAGATTTTCCTATGAAACTTTTACAAATAATTAAACTTTTAATAATATGTTCTAGAACTACATCAACAATGATAATATTTCTGTGAAATGTGGCATGTGGTAATTAATTCAGGCTTGTCAGTGTAATAAAATCACTGCGATACTCTAATATGAAGTTCATAGAATAACTTTAGGCAATATACTTTTTTGAAATTGCATGATTTAGGATGACATTTCCAAACTTAGTTTACTATCTTCTTTTGGGTCAGGCATGGACTTAAACTGTTTTAAATGTAGAATCAGCCTCGAATTTCAAAACATCAATGGGCAGGATACTAAGCCCTTGGCATCTTAGAACTTTCATGTAAAACAAAGGCCAGAATTTGTTTTCTGGGAAATAAACACAGCAGAAGTATCTTTTAAAAAATCTTTGAACAAAAAATGCCTTAGCTCTCTGTGAAGCAACTAATTATTTTTGTAACTGTCAGTCTGATTAAGAACAATGTAATTTTTTTTTCTATTTTCTCTTATTTTTTCTTTTCGTCTCTAGCAGTGTTAATGTTGTACTTATTGTTTCTTAATTTTACTCTCAACTTCCTGACACTGACTAATCATCCAAACACTATCTACTACTGTGCCAGAGCCTCCTGGGAAATAACAATGCCAAAGCTTGATAAGTGGCTGCCAGGTAAATTGCACATTGGTTCAGGAGAAGCTGTGCCAACTGTAAAGCAAAAAGCAATTAATAAAGATAGCAAAAGACTATAAAATTACTTTAACTTTTGGTTATTGAAACTGTACATGCTCATGTAAATCAAAAGTTTCAAGGAGCAATGCTGCCTAATGTTATTTCCCATCAAATGAGGAAGTAACTGAAAGAATACTATTTTTCTATGTATCAGGTACTCATTTGGGACCTCTAGTGATTAAATCTTTGCTATGTATGGTTATTTCAGTATTTATAAAAGATGAGTTAGCAATAGAAAGCCATTTCTAAGCGATATAAAATATGCATAATTTAAAACCAACATAAGACCGATAAATAAAGAAATACATGGAGATGGAATTGCAATGTCTACATGCTCTTGATCAGAGTGTGCTGGTTAACTAGAAATAATTATGGTGCAGTAAGATTAGTTTTTTCTTTAAAAAGGAGTGTTTTGTAGGGAGAAAGGATATGAAGGGGGGCAGTGAATTGATATCTGTACATAAGCAGAAGATAACTTCATCTACAGAAGCTTATTAACCTGTTTTTTGAGAGCTTTGCTTAGACTTAATTAGGAATAAGAAGCTTTGCAATACTTCCTAATTCAATATATTTGCCTTTGTTAGAGAAGATCTATTAATTCATTAGATGTTGATCATTCTGTGCATGAAGTTCACTGAGTTCAGGACATCCATATTGGTTACATACAAAATGTCTTCTGTTTTGACAGAATTGTTCAGGGGAAGAAGACAATCATTCTGCATTCCTGGAATACTTAAATTACTTGGTAGTTCACTAAATGAAACACTAGGAAGTACTCCAAGTTGTCATGGCCATCAGAACTGCTTAAAGGGATTGCAGCAGCAACACATTGAGAACAGGTAACAAATAGGAGGAAAGAGGAATGGTAACCATGAAAGACAAAGTTACTTTTGAAATGTTTGCATTAGGCTTTTACATTCCTCTTCAAACATATTAATGTGGGCTGGTCAGGGCTAATCTATATGCTTTTAATAACTGCTGTACTGTTTTATCAGTGAAGAAAAGGAACAGTTGCTTTGAGGAACTGAAAGAAAAACAGTTTCTCTCTGTTTTCAAGAGAAGCGGAATGTTTCTGCTATAAGCAGTGCTACAGTTATTCACAAAAAAAACAAAACAAAACAAAACCAAATTTAAGAACAGCAGCGTTTGCTGTCGGAAGGCTGTTTGGCCTTTGCATGAGGGCTTCTGTGGAGCCGCCTATGTTCTTGGCCAGAGAAAACTAGCTACATTTGTTTGAAAAATATGTTCTAATATTTCTCATTTGAGTTTTTAAATTATTTGTGGTTTTAATTCAGATTTTTAATTTTAATCCCATTTGAGTTTTAATCTAAGCAAAGCTGGTGGACTGGGGTGAATCAGATCCAAATTCTATTTTTTTTAAGAGTGTGGAAAAGTTGTAAAGGCAGCATCTGCTTAACCTTTCTATTATTTTTGTGGAAAGGATGGGATTTTTTTTTTTTGTGTTGCACAATGTGCTGAGTATTACATGAGTTATAAATTTATGTCTTCTAATCCTACCTTTCTGCAAATCAACCACTCTGATATGTGCATTACTAGGTCGCTAAGGTAATTGTTATGTTTGACAGACAAGTAAAATGCAGTGAAGCATGAGACAATAGCCATAAGTGTCCATCATTAGATGCTTTATTACTATACTGAAGCATTTAATTTGTTTGTCTGCAAGGGTGGCATCTCCTCCAGGCTTTGCAGAGTTTGACTGAAATGCCTCTGGGGTCAAGTGTATGTCATGATGAAGTTCGGCAGCTCTATGAAGTCATCTAACTTCCATTAATCAGGTTGTCAATATGCCACTACCACTTTTCCCTTGTAGTCTCTGCACATATGTTATTAGATGTTCTCTTTCAATAATTCTTTTATCTACCCTGTTCATGATTTTATGCAGGATGAAGCAACTACCTCACTGCAACCTTTTTTTTCTTACATATTTCGTTATTACAATTATGGAAACTTTCATAAGTTGTATACCTGTAATACCACTGAATCCTACTGTCCTTGTGCTACACATCCTTTTCACCAGCTGGGCTAAGTTAAGGATAGCAAAAGAGGCCCTCAGGGAGTATCTTCACTTAGTGAGTCCCCCTTTGTGTGGGTGTACATACTCATGACATTCTCTGGTTCTTTTATGACTGTGCAAAAATCCCTTTGAAGCCTTTGGAACTAAGGTACAAATTGACAACATCAGACTATCTTCTATTCTAGCCATCTCATTATAGGCAGTTTTCACAGTGGTGGGAGGTTACCAGCAGGAGACCCTAAAGTCAATATTAAATCTAATTATAAAAATATTTTAAATTGCCTTGAAAAAAAAAAGAAAGATGGAATGATCTCATTTGTGGATAATACAGCATTTTTCAGATTGTCTACAGCAGAGAGTAAAGAGAGGTATAAGTTTCTAAGAACACTGTCTGATAAAATGGCAGGTGAAGTCAAAGATAAAAAATGCAAAGATCATGGAACATATCCTATAGTGGCTGTCGTGGTTTAAGCCCAGCTATAACTCACCCAGTTCGCTCACTCACTGCCCCTTCTTTCATCCTCCACTCCTGGGAGGATTGGGAGGAGAATTGAAAGAATGTAACTCCCATGGGTTGACATAAGAGCAGTCCAGTAACTATGGTATAACACAAATCACTGCTGCTACTACCAATAATGATAATGACAAGGCAAAAAGCAAGGGAAGAGAATACAATCACTCACCGCTGATAACCAGCCCGACCAAGCTGTGAACCCAATCTTTCTGGATACCCTGCTCCTGTTTTTAAATCCTGGGCATGACATGCTGTGGTATGGAATACCTCTTTAGTCAGTTTGGGTCAGGTGTCCTGTCTCTGCTTCCTCCCAGCTTCCCCTCCTCCCTGACAGAGCATGAGTCTCAGAAAGTTCTTGGTCAGACTAAACATTACTGCAACAACTGAAAACATCAGTGTTATCAGCACTGTTCCAGGCTGAAAGTCAAAACCACAGTGCTGCACCAGCTGCTAAGAAGGAAAAAAATGACTGCGACTGCTGAACCCAGGGTAGTGTCCTATCTATTTATGAATATGCACACACATTACATCCACATTATGAGATCTCAATTTTGCTTTCTCTGTAATCACTACTCTGTGCTGCTAATGTGACTGTTAGGAGCAATATCAAATTGTTCTAATATTTCAAATCAATAATAGATTTTCAAATGATCCTTAGCTCAACCCTTTCAGAGACTCTTTGTGTTTAACTATTTAAAGGACAAAATAAAATACTATTTTAGTTTGCTTGTGTGGGAAGAACAACATAGCCAGTACCAACACAACTTTATGCATCTCAGTATATTGATTATTTCTGTGAAGTTCTCAGGATTTTTAATGTTGTATGCCATCTCTTGTTCTATACTACTATTAGAACAGAGTTAAATATTTTACTTAGATTAAAATATAAAAAAAAAAAAAAACCAAAAACAACAAACAAAAAAAAAAAAAAAAAAAAGCCACAGCATCCAAGATTCCCAGGAGGTCTCCTATCCAAGTACTAACCGAGCCCAACCCTGCTTAGCTTCCAAGATCACACGAGATCAAGCATTTTCTGGGTGGTGTGGCCATAGGCTTTTTTTTTGTTTTCTCCTTTTGAAGGTGCTGCAGTGTTGAACAGGGCTCTGTAAGCATAGGCCAAGCCTCAGCACGTTACTGTGATTTGTCCATCTCTGGTATGACCAGAATGACAACACACCTCGGTTAAGTGTTTTACCAATTCTTCTGGATTTTGCACTTGTTCAATGGTGAAGTTCCAAAGCACTGGAGGGGCTCACTGGCCTAGGTACTTGCCCATACTATCCCACACACTCTGCCGCTCATGACTGTCCAGCCTCAGGGAATATATCATGGTCCTCCTATACCGTCATCTAACCTCAGAGAAGGATCAAACCTGACTCTGCTTGACTCACGGGACCAAATGAAATCGTCACGGATAAAGCACACTCTGTATGCGTGCCAATATGCCAATCCTCATCACAATCAGCAAGCAGTTCTCAAAGGTACCCAAAGGCCATTCAAAGCCTTCAGAACTCTCAAATGATGTTGTAAATGGTCTGATGGGGAGGATGGGAGCATAAAAGAATGTCTCCTTCATCGGTTGACAACCTGAGGAGGTGAAAAAAGGTGTGTAATTGCTAAGCACATATATCATATACCTCCCAAAGTATAGAGGTGGTGACCACACTGGGAAAGCAAGCTATATCTGTTTCATGATCAATGATTCTATTGTATTACAAGTCATTACCATGAAGTACAATGAAACAAGAACCTTAGCCTAAGCCCCCCATCTGATAAACACTAACACAGCAAATACTGGCTGTAAGTAAGATATGAAATGCTGAAACTGTGAGATCAAGAGCAACAAGTTTGAGAGCCAATAAGCCAGCATTGTGACGAGGGACTATTAATCTGAAACAATGAATGCTTATTACAAATACGATCAGACACACTCTGGTCAGATCTGTGGTTATCTCAGCCCTTTGTCCCCCATGTTGGGCATCAAAAAAGAGTTGTCATGGTTTAAGCCCAGCTGTAAATCTGCCATTATGTCATTAGTTCACCTCCCCCACATTCTTCCCCCTGCTCCCAGAAGGATGGAGAGGAGAATCGAAAGAATACAACTCCCATGGGTTTTGATAAGAGCACTCCAGTAACTAAGGTATAACACAAACCACTACTGCTACCACCAATATTAATAACTATAAGGGAAATAACAAGGGAAGAGAATACAGCCACTTACTACACGCTGACCAGTACCCTGCCCAACCAAGCAGTGAACTAACTCTTCCAGGTTACTGCCCCTGGTTTATATAGTGGGAATAATGTGTATGGAATACCTCTTTGGTCAGTTTGAATCAGGTGTCCTTTCTCTGCTTCCTTCTGGCTTCCTCTCATGTTTGGCAGAGCATGAGGCTCAGAGAGTCCTTGGTCAGACTAAACATTCTAAGCAGCTGCTAAAAACATTGTTGTTATCTGTGCAATTCCCAGGCTGAAAGTCAAAAAAACAGCACTACTTCAGCTCCTAAGGAGAAAACTGACCTACTGCTGAACCCAGGACAGTAAGACATTGTGCCAAAATATATTTTTAATGTTATATCAGTCATTACATCCTATGCTCTGAATAAGATCTGGCTACTGTTGACACACAGGTGCAATTTGCTTTCCACAATGTCTAGAGGTGCCAGATGGAAAGCTAAGTATCTTGAATTTGATTGTGTAGCTCCGACATCTATCCCCGCTGCCCTTAGCATGTAATTTTTTACTTCATTTGTTTTATAATACACGATAAAGTTTACTCTGCTGACAAGTGAATGTATTTTGATAATTTTTACTTAGAATGAACTCTCTCCTGTTTGTATCAGAGTGCATAAAATAGGGTCTTCAGGGTCTGATAAACTGCCACTTGTCAATTTGCCATTGGATGTCATAAGGTCATATTTTGCTGATGAATCCCTCTTCATGTCAACATAGAATCATTTCTGGCTTTATATCTGATTATGTGTTAATAACCCATGAAAATTTTTATGACATCTTTTATGCTATTGCAATAATTTGTATCTGATGGTACCATTTCCCCCTAATATTCTACCAAAGTTTAGCATTGGTCTTTCCCAGTCTCATTTTTTCTCAGTCTGTTGCACTTTCTTTGTGTTATGGGAAACTTCTTGATTGTGGCTTTTCAATCTACCATGTGCTATGCTGTTCAGCACTCAAAGAGGAGTCATGACAAGAAATGGAAAAATGCTCTAGAGATAAGGAGAGAGAGGTAATTAGATAATGGCTTTTCAAAACACTTTTATTCATAAAAGCATTTTTGTGAGAGAGAAGAAGAATCTCTCTCTGCACTTCAATGTTTTAATTTTTACTAGAGTCTGTTGATAACCCTAACTATTTTGATTTTATAAAAATACTTACTGGTTAAGTGCCTCTTAAAAAGTAGGAAATAGGTACTGAAAAATGAAGTAATTAAGGTCATGTATAGATTTGTGGTGCCAGAGCACCAGTGTTATTAATTTCTGGTACCTCTAGTTCCTTGTCAGAGGTGGTGAAATGCTGTAAGCTCTTTTTTATTCAATCCAAGAAATTCAGAAAATTATCAATATTAAAAAAAAAAATACAGGACTGAATGAAATTTTCATTTAAGATGACAGAAAAATATAGATTATCAAAGGAATGGTTTTCATTCAATTAGTTGCTAGGAAGCAAGAAACTTCCCTGCAAATCTCTGTGTCAAATCAGTGTTAGACCATGGTCATCAATACCTCTGATAATCTCAAATGCAGTGATTAAAGTACAGCTGAGGAGGTGACATTTTATGTTAAAAGATAAGAGCAATTTTAGCATATCAGTGCCTTTTTGGCTCAAATGATGGTGATGGTTTCCATTTTCCAGGAATACTTCCAGCTATCACAAGTCAGTACCTGTCTCTTTCAGGAGAAATGCTGAAATAAATCTAAATAAAGTAACTAGTAGAAAAGAGGGAAAATAGGTTGGCTCTATTTCAGGTGGGACAATCACATGTCTTTAAAGAAAACGAGATGATCTTGCCCACTGATTACTTGTGCTATGAGCTGCATAGCCAGAAATTATAATGGGCTTCATTGACACTGCAATAAACTATTTTACGAATTTGAAGTATAACAGTCTGAGAATGTATCAGTATACATAAGAAGGACATGGAACTGTTGGAACAAGTGCAGAGGAGGGCCAGAAGGATGATCAGGGCCCTGGAGCGCCTCCCCTATGAAGACAGGCTGTGAAAGTTGTGGCTGTTCAGCCTGGAGAAGAGAAGGCTGCGTGGAGACCTCCTAGCAGCCTTCCAATATCTGAAACGGTCCTATAGGGATGCTGTGGAGGGACTCTTCTTTAGGGACTGTAATGATAGGACAAGGGGTAATGGGTTCAAACTTAAACAGGGAAAGTTTAGATTGGATCTGAGGAAGAAATTCTTTAGTGTAAGGGTGGTGAGGCACTGGAATGAGTTGTCCAGGGAAGTTCTGAATGTTCCATTGCTTGCGGTGTTGAAGGCCGTGTTGGACATAGCCTTTGGGTGGCATGATTTAGTGTGAGGTGTCCCTGGCCATGGCAGGGGGATTGGAACTAGATGATCCTAAGGTCCTTTCCAACCCTAACTAATCTATGATTCTATGAGATAAACTAGTTGAAAATCTAATAATGGAAAGTTGAAAATCAATCAAGATGAGCATTACCTTGAGACAACAGAGTTTATGATACAAAGGAAAGAAAGGGACAAAAGAAGCAGATGAACAACAGTGGGCTTCAAAAGACCAAACATCAGTAAACCCAAGAAATTGGTACATGAGGTCCTGCGGAATATATATTCTAAGGCAAAAAATATTCAGGAAAGCTGAGGATTTCTAAAAGAGGCTTCTAAAACAGGACATATTTTAAGTATAACAGTCTATTCTCAAGTGAAGAAAAAAAACCTGACAGCAGTGTGGCTGCATTAGGCTGACCTGAAAAATACCAAAAAGAATACTGAAAATAAGTAGGAACAATAAGGCTGCATTGACAAGACAAAATACTAAAGAACAGCACAGCAGGTTAGGAACAAAACTGTACAGCAAGGGAAAAGCAAAAGAATAAAAATGGATTCTTAAATAATTTTCTATTATACAGTAATATAGGATAGGTGAGTAAACGTCAGATGGTGCAAAAGCCTGAAGTGCTTTGTATTTCACTCCCTATTCTCTAAATAATGTGTGTCATAATCAAAGTTAACCAGGAAACAGGAATACAGGTCAGAAAGGGAACTATCAAGCTAATTAGATGTATTAAAACATTAAATTCTAATTAAATCTGTTCTATAATTATATGGTGCAAAACGCAATCCTGGAGTTATTGTATTTTTGATTAAGAGTGAGTGAGTTCCTGGAGAACCAGAAAATGATATTACTCATTAAAAGCGTGCAAGAGCACAGGAATGAGTGGTAAAGGCAAGGTAAAAGAATGACTTGCAGAATCAGCCAGATGAACTTCGATACCAGAAGAGTTACTGAAAAAAAAACTAAAATCTTCAAGCGTAGAGACTAATTTAAAAAGCCACGATGCATTTCTCTATGAAGTAATTTCTAAATAGCAGAATGATCTCCTTTGTCAGAGTAACTCTCCAATACGTAAAAACAGTATATTATGTGTTACAGTCAATAAACCCATTGACAACAGATCCACCTGACCTGATTATTTATTAAGTTGCTAGGATCCAGATGATGGTACACAACTAGTTGTGGATACACAACTAGTTAATATCTCGTTTCAAAGGATAATTACCAGTGTCCATTAAATTGTGAAGATAAATTGAGTGGGAGATAGGAGGGGTAGGACTATCCATATAGTAAAGCAAAAAGCAGGTGTGGATCCCTCAGGAATGAGACACAACACTCAATGAGAGCCTTGGCTTTAACCAGAAGCATGGCATTACCATGGTAGGATTCCTGGAACACCAGTGCTAATCAAAAGGGACTGAATGAAGTGGAGCCCTTCTTAGGAGTGAAGCTCAAGGGAAAGCACCACAAGGGTGAGTGATTAAACCTGTGCTGATTAACATACCGTACATATGCAATGTCCTGTTTTGCTCATTGGTAAACTGATGTAATACAGGTGCTGTTTAAATTCTGAGATCCACAGCTAGCCTTCACCTTGGCCATGCAGATGGAGGAGTAGGGGTGAGTGAACTATCTTGTCTTACCAGAACAAGAAGATAAGGTGTGTTTGGAACTCAACATACTCTGATGAGGGAGGCAAACTACCCTGGGTTACCATAATAAGGTCTTCTCATGCCCTACACCGTATTATTACCGGTGGGGCCTGGATCCAATTGTGTCTTGGATTTTACTAATGCAATATGGACTGGGATGGAGAGCACACTTACACAAGACTAGAACTCACAATAATCATGATGAAGGTTTAAATTTACTTTTTAAGGTTTTAATTTACATTTTTGCACTGAGACAGCAAACAAATAGATGTTGCCAGGGTGTCCATTACTAGCACTTACATAAGAGATGTTACAGAGGGATACTGAATTTCCATGATATACGTATGCTAATGCAATGAGAAAGTTACTTGGTTCTAAAGTGTGCAGAGGGGTAAAAGCCCTCCATGCACATCTCTGTATGGAGGGAAGGTGGAAAGTAAGGCTTACCAGTTCTTTTAGCTGTTAAGAGCTGACTCACCATCCTGGGAGGTAGTTAAAAGATGCGTAGATGTGACGTTTAGGGACATGGTTTAGTGGCAAACTTGGCAATGCTAGTTTAACGGTTGGACTCGATGATCTAAAGGGCTTTTCCAAACTAAATGATTCAGTTACTGCCTCAGCTAAACGTCTGCGACTTTTTCCCTTCCTTTGCCTAGCAGTTTCTTGGATGTGAACTCTTAATATAACCAGAAGATGGCACAAGAGACCCTTGCAGACTTTTAGACATACATGCCTTACTCTGAGCAAAGGTATCGAGAAAAACGGCCGGCCTTCCAGATGTCTGCCTAAAATTTACCTGTTAGAAACATGCTAACATGAAATAGCAGAGATCTTTATTATTATTCCAATTTTTAAAACAAACATGTGTTTACATTCAGCTGCTCCCTTTAATATTTTAAGGAAGTGCGTGCTCACATAACTTCATAATTTTAAATCTTTAGTACCTTCTGTCGATGTGTAATGCATTTGTTTGTGTAAAACCTATCAAAAGAATTATGTTGCATTGTTTGGGGAGGAAACACAGACATTGGATTACACATTACAGGGGCAGTGTCAAGCATCTTACCTGACTACATTCCTACCCTCACCTGCAATAGCCCAGCTTTTCCTTTATCAGTATAATGAGAGGGAATGTTGGGACATGTCTGTGCTCCCTATTTTGGGATGCACTGAAGGTAGATTTGTGCTCTGCTGCTACAGTTCTGCATCCTGTCCAAGTAACATTTACAGGATACTTGGTGGGAGTGACTGGAAGAAAGAAAATTGGAAGAAACTCTATAGTGAGGAAAACGGAAGATGGGAAGGAATGATTAGAAACATGAAATAGAAAAGAGCTTTAAGGGGGAAAAAAAAGGTAACATTTATTTCAACGTAATTTGAACAGACTGGGCTTGGAGCAGTACAAAGATGTGATTTATATTGGGTATAAGTCAGGGGAAGGAAGAGTCTGTAAAATATTTTCACTGCTGGGACCAATGCATTTCAAAGCATAGGCTAGGATGGACACTGAGGGTGATAGATGAGCCAGGGCTGGCAGCTGTGATAGCTCATTGTCCTGCTGACTCATCATGCTCAAATTCCAACTCTAAAATCAAAAGGAAAAAAAAGGGTTCATTCTATAATAGCTGAAAGTGAAAAGTTACTTTCAAGAATTAGAAATGCTTTAGGCATAGATAAATTTCATTAGAATATTTTTGTGGGAAACAAAAAGCAAGAATAATGGAGCATTTCTGATATAATGCGTTCTTGGTTTTGTATTTAATAGGTTGTTAAATGTAACTTTCAAAGTAACCATCATGAAATATTTATCCTTCAGCAAAGACTGACAAAGAAAAAGGCATTGATCTAAAATGTGGAGCAGGTTTTGAAAGGATTTCAGGGCATAAAAGTGTGATATTTTGCAGTATCCATCAGACTGTTAGTCCAAGATATCTGAAAAATTACTTAAATTAGTGGCATTTATGGGAATTTCTATATGCCTATTATTCTTTGTAGTTACATCTCATATTCCTAGATAATTTATATATCTAACACAACCAAGATCCTAAAGCATATTTGAGCACCTAACAATTAATCCCTATCTTCAGAAAATAAAATAATTTCTTAAGACTCTTTTCATGCCGCTTCCTTTCAGCTAATAGTGGCACATGTTTTAAATGTGATCCTCATTCATATCGGGTTGTTTTTTTTAATCTTAAATTTGGGTAAAGAACTGTTACAAACATGACACATTTTCTTTCTTAATATTTATACCATGTCTCTGCAGAACGTGTATATTTTAAAAACATTTCACCTATTCTGCCTAGTTGCTGGTAACACCCTTATGGTAGAGGCATAGAGCTCTGTTGATTTAGATCAATTCCAAGCATGATGAGACATTTAATTTTCATCTATGAATTGTAATTCTGTTTATTCCAGGCCCTCTTTGTATTTCTGCACATATGGTCTTTTCATTCCTCGTGGAAAAGTAGTTCTTATTGTGTCAAAGAAGAAAGATTACAATTTTTGATAATAAAGAGGTTGGTTAGAGGCCATTTCTAATGCTTTTAAGTCTTAAAGAGTGATCTCTTAGAAATTACAATGGTTGGATAAACATACCAGGGCAAAGACCATAGAACTGCATAGCAGCCTTTGTTTCACTGAGCAGACCTTCACTGGAAATCTGCATGTTCACAGATGAATGTGTATCTTCTTGCATGTTATAAACTGTCTTTTTCACTCTTTGAATTCTATCAGTACCTACCTATTCCCAAGGACCACACATTCACTTCAGTCTCACAACACCCTCAACCTTTACAAGAAAGGGTCACCTGATGTTGCAAAATGATGGACCCCTCCTTTGGTCTTGTAGATGCTCACTGCATCATCTTTCTCCAGTATCTGTGGGGAACCCAAGGTACTTGGCAGCCCTCTTCTACTTTCTCATCAGTTCCTTCAAAACTTCAACAGGAAGGGGATATCTCAGAGCACAGTCCTGCCCCTCTCTAGGGCTCTGTGCAGGCTTAATAGGGCAGAACTGGCCTTTGGGCTGGAAGATGTGGAGTATCAATTAATTCTCAAAGGTTGGGCTGTTACCCCAAAATTTCTATATTATTAACTGCCTAAAAGGCATCCAAACAGGACTAGCTAGTTCTGCAGAACCTCCTTAGCCTGAGACCATTGTTGTGTGTATGCACTTCTGCAGAGCTGTTTTGCACATAAGCACCCTTGTCTTGATCCCACGCTGCCTGTCCCAGCCAAGTATCTGTAAAGCCACTTCTTGGCCTTTTTGAATGCAGCTGCTGCTCACAAGATTTGTCAAATGACAAATCTCATCTCATTTTCATTCATCTGTATACTAAAATGTTCCCTTCCACATCATCTCCCACAGAATGGCCTGGCCTGTCACTTGGCATTATGATTCCCAGTTTCCTTTGATCTTCAGGAAGCTGATCATCCTTGTTTTTATAAGGAAGGTGCTGACTCCCCAGAGAGGGCAACTGTATATTGTACAAGCATCTGCATAAAGTATTGTCATTATCTTCAGAAAATGGATCTTCAGATTTCTGCCAGTGGCAGCCACGTTGATATGCCTGAGCTCTTTTGTTTCCTTCTTGTAGCAGCAGAATGAAAGGTCCTATCTGACAGATTCCTGAGGACTTCAGCATGAGCAGGTTTTCATCCCATTGGCAATATCATTTGATTTTTAACATGGTATTTGTGAACCACAGTTTAACAGGAAATTTTCAAATGAATAATAGAAAGGAGACAGCTTAATAATTGTTGATAAAATTAAACTAACAGCCGTTAAATATTGTAGCAGTCATTACATGCAAAAGTCTGCCACCTTCCAGGTTACTTACACATTTTATATATAATGGAAATGAGATTTGGGTTAACCTTGTCACAATATGATCAATTTGCATCTCTGAGAGCTCAACACTTGACACCATCTTTTAGCTATGACATTTGCCTTGATGCAATGCAATTAATAAACCAGCAGTGGATAAAGATGTAATTTGCACTTCAGATGGCAAAAATGTCTTAAAATCTGTAAAAAAAAACCCATGTGGCAGTTGCATCAGTGGATGCTAAAACCTGAGATTTTTTACTTTTTAAAGCACCGTCATATGTCATATATTCTTTTTGTCCTAACAGCTCGCCAGGTGTCTTTATTTGTTGACATAAAGTAAAGCTGTAAAAAAATAACATCATTAGACAGACTTTCATATTTTTTAAAATAATTGCATATAGATATATGTTATATATAAGTATGAAAGTAGCATATAAGTATATTATTTACATAGATATATATGTATGGACTAAGAATGGAAATAATTCTGGGCACAGGTGTCATATTTATTCCCTTGGGACTGGATTTTACCCCATCTGTAATGCAGAATGCTGTTAAAGTAATCAGAGTGTACGAATTGTGAAAGAAGGTTGCAGGAAGGTTACACTTCCTTTTTCTGATGTTCATGAAATTTAGTCCTTAAGAATAGCATTTTGTCTGACTGCAGGATTCTGCAGGCAGGCAAGAGCACTGATATTCCCTCTTCTGACTAGCAAGGCTGCTGTTAGGCCACATGTGGGGATTTACCATTTAGTAATTCAGTTAGCAGATTCATGTACGTCTTTGCTCCATCTATCTCCTGCCTGCTTGGCCTGCTCTGTGAAATATGTTGCCACCAAAACTGGCTAACACTCAGAACTTCTGATATTTTGAAATATTTCCTGAGGTTTTTGATGGGCTAGTCTTCACATTTACCTAATGAAAAGAATACTTAAGAACCCCTGCTTGCTATATTAAGGGGTGTTTATAAAGCAGGGAAAATTTAAAACCAACCTTATACAGTTTGATTAAGTAAACTTTCCAAACTTCTCATTGCTAATCTGAAAATGTTTGGGAAGGATAAGTGGAAGAGGTTTCAATAAATCAGATATCAAACTCTTTAATATAGTGAATGGATGCATGGATGGGTGAATGGATATCATACTTTGAGCAGACAATAAGTTGAACTGTTGGTTCTAGGAAAAAATAGAAGAGGGCTTGAACAAAAACTTTTTAATGGGTTAATATAACACAAAATGTATTTTATATTGAAATTGAATAAGTTAAAAGATTGAGATGGAAAATAAGTAGAAGCGCTTCAGTCTTCAAGCCTCTGCCTCACAGTCTAAGAAATAGATAGAAGCATGGTCATATTAATTGTCATTGCAGAGAAAGCAAATACTGGGAAATCCAGCATGAATGGCAGAATAACCAAGAAAGTCACAGGGTAAAGGGACAGTAGAGCACTTTGTTGCAGGCAGTAGAGGTCAGTTGTAAAGCACAAGGCAGGAATAAGGACAGACAAATCAAACATACAGTCATGATTTCTGGGGGTAGATAGATACCAAGCAGGAGTGTAAAAGGAGTTATCAAGGGTGCAGTGATCTTGCACAGAATGGGAGGAAGGAAAGGGGAGGGAATTCACGGTTACTGTGCAGTGAAAAACTGCCCACAAAGCACCAGGAACCTTTTGTCATTTTGACTTTACTGCAGCAGCCAAGTGTTCCTTGTGCACAAAAACCCAAAGAAGAATGGGAACACTTCTGAAAGACATGCATAAGGCGATGAGAGGAAACACTGATAGTGAAATAGCAGAGAAACCTGTGTGACCTGCGCAGCTGCAAGAGATCTGGGAAGGAAGATATGACGTGAATTCTGTAATCCCAGTAGAATGTTAATTCTAAGGCAGAAAGTTGTATTTGTTTTTTCTTCCCCTGATACTTCAGTTCAGAAAACACACTTTATTTAAGCAGCCAGAAGCCAGTCGATTCATACAACTCAATAGCCTTGACCTTTTTTCTGTTTCACAGTCTTCTCCAGACCTCTTGCCCTCTGCCTGGTGCTTACGACCTGATACCCAGGAGAATGCAATGAGTGAGTTTATTCACTTGCTTAGATCGGACTGTCTCTGGCACACAGTGCTCAGCCCAGATAGGAGCAGACTTGAGAAGATCCCTTTACACAGTGGATCTTCTGCTTTAAAAGGAGTGAAAAAGCCAGCTGTAGAGGAAGAGAGCAGTAGCGTCCGGGGATGCTGGTCCCTGCGTCCTCCCCCGGGGGTGCATTCCCCAGCGCTGTTTGAGGCTGCTCAGCTCCATAAATGCCATTTGCATCGGGATAGGATGTAACAAGAGCTGTAAATCACTGACGGCGGAGGAACAGCCCCAGGAGCAGACACGGCGGAGCCGGGCCTCCGCGAGCTGTGGCAACGTGTGAACGCTATCTTTTTTTTGGGGGGAGAGAACTGATAGCAATTAGATGATACTTATCTGGCCCTTTGATGTGTATTTACACAGACAACGTTTTCCTCCGCGACTTGCAGTATAAAGGAGAAGCCGTGCTCCCCGGCACCCTCCTGCATCTCCGAAACAAGGCAGAATGACCAAGGCCCCTTTCTCTGTGGAGTGGCTGTCCCAGAGCAGCCAGGCGCTCAAAAGCACCACCGCGGGCTCCCCGCACCGACCATCCTCCGCGGGCCAGCGGCCCGCTTCCGCGTCCAGCCCCAGCTGGAGCGACCAGAGCAAGGAGCAGCCCGCAGGGATGCGGGCCGGGAGAGGCGGCAGGAGCCAGGAGCGTTTGGCGGCACCTTCTGCTGCAGGTAACCGTGGCCTTGGGGATATCCTGGTGCTCCTGCAAAGGGAGGAGTAGGACGGACGGGCCTGGTACCCCCCTACACTCTGGGTCCCCCGATAAGGCGCAACTGTGCAGCTGCTGCCCGGAAGCAAAGGAGGCGGGTGGGCACCCGAGGGGTGCCCAGGCCTTGCTGACTCTTTTCTCTCCCTTTGGCTTGTCTCCAGGAGCAGGCGGACTGCCGTGTGGAGCAGAGCAGTCACCGCCGGAGAGAAGTCCCGAGCACTCGGGCTCCGAGGAGGCCGGCAACAAGGGCGGCCGGCGGCTGCGCACTGCCTTCAGCGCCGAGCAGGTCAGCACCCTGGAGAGTTCCTTCCAGAGGCAGCAGTACCTGGGGGCGGCCGAACGCCGCAAGCTGGCCGGCAAGATGCGACTCTCGGAGATGCAGGTGAGCGGGTGCCAACAGCACGAATTGCGGTTGCTTAGGCAATAGAATGGGCAACGGCTTGGGCATTGGTCGTGGCGTGAGCTGGACGCAGCTGTAACCTCATCGCTTCTCCCTCCCTCCCCTTTCTCCCAGATCAAGACCTGGTTTCAGAACCGCCGGATGAAGCTCAAGCGACAGTTGCAGGAGCTGAGGACGGAGGCTTTCTGCAGCCCTCGCCTCCCTTACGGGTCACAGAGCAGCATTGTACCCTTACCGCTCACGTACGTGGCCCAGCCACCTCCTCTGCTCCGGCAAGGGGCTACCTCCGGAGGCTTCACCTTGGCAGCTCTCCCTGCACCCAGCCCGGACCTCAGCAGTATCTGCACAGCACAGCCTGTGGGCTTTTGGGCGGCACCCTGCTTTGTCGGGTACAGGGACCCCACAGCTTTCTTGCTGGGTGTCTGACCCTCTGATACGGACTATGACTAAGGAGGATTTGCACTACGGATACCTATCTGTAACTGCCTGGTGGAGTTACGATGCAGCAATGAGAAAGGTATTTTACAGAGGCATACTGGACAATCTGAATCATGGACTTCAGGCCCCAGCATTTATAGGCAACTGTGTAAAATAGAAAACAAGTGGGACAAACATTAATATAAATTGAATCTTTTAATAAACTTAAACTTTTTCCGGTTTTGATGCGAATCCCTCCCACAAAGATTATAGAGCTATTTATCCTGCCCTAAAAGATAACTGTTAAAGGAAGCACAGATTCCTTATTATCAAGATATGTTCTGCCCCCTTGCAATTTACTGAGGATGACTGCTAAAACACTTGAATTTCCCCCGTCCTCTAAAAACAGATGAACCCCTTCAGCTACTCCTTGAACGGTATTGTCTATAATGGGTGCGTGCTTTTGACCAAATATGTGGATACACCTGTTACTAATACTTAATACTAGACTTGATATAGATAAGATTGAACCCTTTAAAAAAAAAAAAAAAAGTATAGAATATGATTTTAAGATGTAAAAATTTGTTTCTAAATAAATATGTAAATACATCTTCATGCTTTCATGTGCAGCCTCAGTAGATTAGTAGTGGCCTCTTGCCTAAACAGGGCTTGGAAAGAACCTATCCTTGAAATTTCTTATCAATAAAATAGTATCTCTGTATCTCACCTAATGCACCCTAATAGGGTTTGAGGGTGATGATCAAAAGAAATGTAACATTCCAAAGCTAGTTTTCACCAAGCAGCAGTAAGGATGTTACCATTGTGCTATGCAATTTTTTAATTTGAATAAAGCTCTAGAAAACTTGAGGACAAACCAGCCTGATTTCAGGCTAGAGAAAGGGCTCTGAGAAACGTTCCTTGACTGATGTAAGTTGCCATAAATATTTCAAAGCCAACTGTCAACTAACATGAAAAGAGCAATAAAAAATTCCATCACTTTAGAGTTGATCTTGGGGGTTATTATTTCCGGTGCACTTGTAATCTGGACTCATGTAACGAATGGTCTGAAGGTTCTCTGCCGTCCTTGACCACCCCTATTTTCTTTTGTATGCAGGGGGCAATTCGCCACTTGGGTACACTTGCCTGGTGAAAAGCAACATTATGTGCTGCTGAAAGCTGTGGCCTTTGATTTTATGAGAAGCTGTCACATTTGGGAGTTTCCTTAATTATTTTGTAATCCATGCTGTATTTTTCTAGCCATTTGAGATATTAGCATTTGCTTGTGATTGTGCAATTAATGTAGCTCTAATGCAAGATTTTCAAAAAACTAATAAGGGCTCTAATGCTATCAATCATGGTGACAACTCTTCAGGACAATAAGTTTGGGATTAAAGAAATTTGTTGGCACTGGGTAAAAATTGAGTGGGGGCTTATTTCCTAAAGTCAGGTATTGTTAAACGGCTATATTGATTACAAGAAAAAATATCTACAATTCCTTACGACTCTTTTAAATGTCGTTAGTGAGCTGGAATGTTTCCATAAAGCTCTGCAATGGTAAATAGTAAATACTTTCTGTTCTTAAGCATCCAATTTTTCAGTTGGAGAGGGAACGAGGAAAGGGAGTGAGTCAATACTCGGTTTGGCCATTCTATATTCAGGGAATAGTGGTTGAGATGATCCCCTCATCAGCTCGTATGGCCACAGAGGAGAACGCCACCCTCCAGCTGTTTTCATCACCCAGTACAAAAGGAATAGCAATGACCCTTGCAGTTAGAAGCCAGAGCCTGCGGATTCGGGGGCTGGGAGTGGGGTGTGAACAGCAACCTCCGGGGGGACTGGTCGGGCTCGGTGCTCCCAGCAGCACTGCGGGAACTCCCTAGCCCAAATGGGTTTGGGTGAAAGGTGTGGGGGGAGATACATTCTCCACCGCAGCTGGGCCCTAGGGAAGTGAGAGATGAAAGGGCTCTGGAGGAGAGAGGGGAACAAAGTGGTCCCACCCGCAGAGGGAAGCTGCTTGCGTGGGAGGGGGTTTACGAGGAGCAGATGATACTAAGGGAGAGGCAGACGCACACCTTATGGGTGGTTATGAGTCCTGCTGGGGTGTCCGACCAGTACGTCCCCAGGTATACCCTTCCAGGGCTGCTAACCCCGAGCCAGCTCCGCTGCAGCATCATCGGGCTTTTCGCGGCCCCTGGGCCAGGCCGGTCTAACCCGGCGGGTGCGCACCGTAGAGCCGGCCCATCTCTGCATCTGCCCGCATCCGAGTCCTGCTCCATTGAGCCCCAGCGGTGCTCGGAGGGGTGGAGGAAACTTCCTCCTCCGTGCAAGAGAGGCAACTGGGCTTGCGGAGGCAACGTGCAGTTCATGCAGTCTTTGATACGATTTAAACCCGAGGGATTGTAGGGATCAAGCCAGGACTAGCAGGTTGCGGGCTGAGCGGCACCAGCTATTAGGCGGTCTTGGAGGTGGGGGCTTTGCTGGCAGGGTGCCTGTACGCGGCTCCCCTTAGCCTTGCTGGGGCGCGGGCTGAGGGGTGTCCTCTCTCCGGGAGTATGAGCCGCAGAACGGCCGTAGAGAGAGAAGACGGGCTCTGTTTGTAAAGGTGCTAATGATCACTTAACATAATGATTCCTTGGCAACTTGTATGCTTAACAAGCACAAGAAATGTCAGAGTTTTAGCAGCGCTAGCTTGAAAATATAGTCGTTTCCCTACAATTGCTCAAACGAACGAGGGAGGTGTTGCTCACTTGGCTGAGTCTCTAAAGGTAACAGCTTCCTCTGAAAACTTACGTGACAATTCCTCTTTTTCGTGCAAAAGTTGGCTTTATCTAGAAGATAACTGCTACATTCCAGAGGTCTAGAAAACTGTATATGAAATAATTTCATTTTTGCTAAAGCGGTCCAACTACGTTACTCAAAAGCGGCTTCAAGTTTTCTTTTCGATCTGGGAGAAAAAAAAATAAAATAAACATCAGATATCTCTTCCAGTTGTGTTCCCGCTTGTTTGAATTTCTCACCCACTGTGTTTTACCGCCGGCAGCAATAAAGCGGCAATAGCGGCAGCGCAGGACCCCTGAACGCTCGCAGTCCCTCTCCGGGGAGCCAAGCGACTCCGCTGGGGCACCGCATCTGGTGCTCGCCCCTGCAGGTAGTCCCTGGGCTGCTCCACCAGCGCGGTCGAGAGCCCTTTTCACGTCTAGCAACCCCCCTTTAATTTCGGGTTTAATAACCGCCAGTTATTAAACAACTGCAGAATAACCACCAGTACCGGAATACTCTCCGGCAAGACAAAGCGGTGTCTGCAAGTTAGCTACAAATGGGGGGAGGAGGGTAAAGCCGAGTCCATTAGCTGGAGAGGAGCAGCATAATCTTGTGCGGTAAAATTGCCGGAGCTCCCGGCCTGGCGGCTCTCGAGGAAGGGGCTGTATAACCTGGAAACCGGGCTTCCCAGGGAGCGAAAGAGGTGGGAAGGGAAAACTGACAGAGTACTAATTTCAAAGCCTTGCACCCCGCAGTGCGCGCACGAGGAGGGGAGTAGAGCGGCTGCCTTAGCATCACGGTAACGGCGGGGAACCGGCCCGACCTGCGCCTATCCCTATTTGGCGAGAGCAGTCGACGGGGGGTGGAGAAGGGTTTCCCCCGCTGCAGCTCCCAGACTCGCTGGAGCCACTCCAGGGACCTCTTTACAAATCGGGTGAAGCTATTCGTCGTTGTGTGCTAATCGGGATAGATCTTGTACTGGCAGGCCATTACATCTAATTGCTGCCCATTATCTCTTTCTTTGATACGCAATTAGATGACAATTAACTTGATAAATCCCAAGGAAGGGGGAAAGAGGGGGAAAGGAATTAAAAAAGGAGACATCTCTTGGTCTCGACATGTTCCTTGTGTAGACTTTATTACTTTTCCTTAAAGGTTGTCTCTTAATCTCCTAGGCCTTGATTTAGTGATAACTCCTAATAGTATGCAGAAGGGAGCTAATCCCGGAATCTCTTTTGGTATTGAGGCAGGTTAAGTGCTTTATTTCTTATCTCAGTGCTTAGTTATTCTGCCTGGGCAATTCTGAACAACTGTGGAGGTGTCACAAGTCCTTGGGCAATTTGGCAATGGTGGGCAGGGGAACTGAAGTGCTATTTTGTTTCGAGCTAACTTGTACTTAATCGGGGCTCTTTTTCCATTAGTTGCGCAAAGAACTGAATGAGATTTCCCCGACAAAAATTTCAATGGAAAGCGCCTGTTTGCTCTCACCTTTACTGAATGGGCATAGCTGGGCTTGCTGTGTGTGAGCCGGGAGGGAAGAGGGTGCAGTACTGCTGGGTGAGTCAGTGACATTTGTTATTTATGGGGTGTCAGCCCGCGTTGTTCCCGCGGGCGAAAGAGCGCCGGGGTGATGAGACTGTTAATGCTCACTTGTACTTCAAACAGAGCAGCGGCTATTCCGAAACAATCGATCTCGTTGATGCCTAATTGACTATCTAATAGCACCTATCAAGACATCAAAGGAGACCCTGAATAACCTAGTTAGCATTTCCAAAGGGGAGCAGAGGAAGGTACAAACAAGTCACCGCTTGTCCCACAGGCAGCGGCCGGCGGCTCCGGGGGCCCAACCCGGGCCCTTCCACTGCTTATGGCCTGGGGTTTCCGAAGGCCCCAGCAGGAGCAGGGCACAATGTCTTACCTGTATTAACCTCATTCCTTTTAGTAAGTCAGTTTACTTACCTCCAAAGGGCTGCCGCGCCGCCCCAGATACCCTCCTCCTGCCTATTTCTGCAGCTAAACAACGGGGTTTGGGGGGTTTCCTCCGGAGGGGTGGGATGGTATTGCAGTTGTGCTTACTGCATCCTCTATCTCCGGTTTTGTCAAGTAGACTCTGAAGTAGCTGGGTTTGGTTGCTGCTGTTGTTTTTCAGAAAAAGACGAATGAGAGCTGCCTACGCTGGAGCAGAAAACCTTGGTAGCCCAACAAGTCCCTGGTCTGGTGATAGTGATTTGGTACATCAGCTCTTAATCTATGAGAAATGCTATGATAGTTTGCTCAGTACACTTTTTTTTCCATGGACTATTTTCAGACATGGCTCCTAGAAGGAAAGATGGGATCTGAAGATTTGCCCGATTATGCCTGAAATTACTTTTTTTTTTTTTTTTAGAAGGATAACTTTTCATTTTCCTGTTTGTGGCTATTTTTAATTATGATGCCACACAACTAGGTGTGCTGGTATGTTGAAGGACTTAGAACACCAATAGCATTCCTAGTACAAGCACTTCTGTTTCTAGTAATGAGTGGGCTTCTAATAACTGGTGCAGGAAACACTGCAGGCCTAGATAGTGGGGTGAGCCTTCTCCCCAGCAACAAACTCATGCATGTAGGACTGCTAGTCCTGCCTGCTCTTAAGGGCTTATATTTGTGTGTGTGCACAAAGCCCCAAAAGAAATATTCCAGTTGTGCACCAGGGAGATAAATCTATCATTTGCCCCTACAGGTCTTGTAGGGTTTACATGAAAAGAGCACTTTGTTCTGATGGTCTTAGATGTAATTTTCACACCCTAGCATTAATCACTGCACCTAAATTTCAGGGATATTATACTAAGTTACAAGTGCACATAAGTTATTAGTAAATTTTTTGAAGCAAGGATATTTCTTCTGATTGTAAGGCCTATATGCAAATACAAAACAATGAGCATTTTGATCTATGATTTGGAGAGACAGGCTCACTGTGTTCTTAATGTAAATTGTGTAAGAATAATACATATATATTCTGAGTTAATACAGTATCCCCAGGTTCTGGGTATACAGAATTCTACATTCTTCCCTAAAAACTTGCATAGCCATGATAAAAAAAATAAATCTATCAACTGAATGCTATAAAAGTGACAATTAATACAAAATAATTGAAGTAAATTTTGTCTCCTATAAGTGCTATATTTCTGTGAGGTTTTAACTCCAGTTGCAAAGCCTTTGTCTACCCAGGGTCATCAAAGTTTTCAAGTTTCTCAAGCTGCCACTTCTTTCTGATGTGGGCTACAACAGCTACATAACACTTCCCACCCCTTCTCCATCTGTTTCAGGGTTTTGTGGTCCACAGATGCACCCTGAGGGCACGGTGTAAACGCCTTATTCAAAAAGGAGTTCATGTTGGATTCTAATTAAAAAAGACAGTGGGACAGGTCAGCTGCTTTCCTGCATCCTTAGTCAAATGAGAAGGGAAACGGTAGCTGCTACACAGCTTTTCAGGCATACTGATAGTTTCCTTCCTTCAGACACATAAGGTATAAATGCTAATGTGCACATTGGTCTCTTTGGGCACAGCACTGAATGGTCATCTCAAGCCTGGTTTAATCTTGGCAGTAGAGCTTAAGTGTCTCCCCCTAGGTGGTCCCTGGGCATCACCCTGTGTCTGGGTCAGGGGACTGCAGGGCACAGGGGATTCAGAACTGCCTGGCTTGTCATAGTCTTCATCTGCTGGAGTACTTATGGAGGAGCATCCTCCTTGCTCAGATGTGTGCTCAATTAAAGAGTTTCTGAATCATGGTGGTGGTCAGGTACTACCTCCAAATTTAGTTTCAGAAGGGAAATAGGCTCTGCAGATAGTATACAATGCACTGTGAGGGGCAGCTTACTCTGTGTAGGTTTATATGTGGTGGAGTATGAGTTTCTCTGCTTGGATTTGTCCTCACAGGGAATTATTCAAGAAATTGCTGTTCTGACATAAGATGGAGACGGTGAGTACAGTGGTGCATTTGCTGCAGAACAAGAGGGACCATACGTAGGTGGAATAGTTTAGAAATAGTTATTACATCTAGAAGCTATTAAAAAGAATATGCAAGCACTCAGCTCTTCTGGGGAGTAGCGAGCGACCTATACCTGGTTGATTTAACTGTGTCTTAAGAAATGCTCCCATTACGGTAGTTTTGCCTGGGTCAGTGGTACTCACAGATATGTGTTTCAAGCCAGGGAGGGAGTATGGTGTACAGCTCAGTGTTCAAATACAAATGCAAATTCCCAAGAATTTGCACCGACTTGTGCCTATCAGCCAAAATTACAGCTTCGTGCTAGGACCAAGTGAAGCTTGTTTAGTGGCCTTACCCAGCACCACGAAGAGAAAGCAGGTCGATCTCTCTACCAGGGCAGTATAAAAGCAAGCACAGCCTGTCCCATCTCTGCCCTTAGGGACTGTTATCGCAAGCAAAGCTCCAGGGAGAATCCAGCTCCTGGGCTCGGTGGCCTTGGTAAGATGTTTGCATTGCTGTTAGTTCCTGGGCTTTATTGCTCCCTGGGGCCAAAACTGGGATAAACAGCAGGGTCTTCGAGGGTGGTGGTGTCGTCAATAACCCACCAACCATTCCTGCATCCCTGGAGTTACCGGAACACTTGAAACAATGACAATAGATAGCACGAATACAATTTTCTCCCCTGATCTATTAAAGAACCGGGCAGTTTTCAGGGGAGGTGGATTGGTTAACGCGGTTGACTTTGACTTTTTATTGCAAAAATAAAACTCGCACCTACTTTTAAGTGTGAGAATCTAGATTATTGCTGTGCTCTTAGAAAGAAACAAGCTCCTGCCCCATTAGGCCCAGCTGTATGATACCCACCCCTTTCAGTTGTGCATCCCAGCTGGAACCCTGAGAAGTTCAGTGGAAATTGAAGTCCTGTCTATCCTTTTGCTCAGTTATAGCAATGGCAGTCACTTCCCCCTGATCTTTAGGGGGAAGAAGCTTGTTGTCACAGTAGAGCGTGTTGTCACAGTACCGCTGTTGCCAGAGGGGCTGTGGTCAGCGGGGGCTTTTTCAATGAGGTGGCTAAGAGCCTGGTAGAGATTGGGCACGAGAAGAGCCTGGCAACAGGCTAAGAGGTCGGGATGCCCCGTTCCCCAGCCCGCCTTTCCTCTACTTTCCCCCGGCTTTGCTGGAAGGGGTGGAGGGAGGGAAGGGAGAATAGGGAAGGTGTGTCCTGGTGTTCTCCCCGCATTACCAGGACACCGTCCTTCTCGGGAAGGGACGTGTAGAGTTGAATAGTTTGAAGCTGATGAAGTGCGAGCTTCGATGCTCACTTAGGCTTTGATTGCTGAGCTCTTCGGGAGATAGGTTGCGTTTTCTGGCTAGACAGACGGCGCCAAGTTCAAGCTGAGAGGGCCTGCGGCACTGCTGAACCCACTCCAACCCGGCCGAGGTCCCCGGGAGCGAGGGCTCAGCCTGGGGGAGAAGGACTTCCTGATAGCGGCCCCCCACCGTTTTTCCCAGGAACGCCAGGCTCCTCAGCTCCCCCGAGGTACAGTGCCCGGGTCTGGCAGGCCCTGACAGCGTTATTTTATCCCTCACCTTTATCCCTGCTCTGGTCTCGCCCCGTGCTCCGACAGAGCGGGCTAGTTCGGCCCGTCTCGGGCCTGGTTTTGGGTACCTGTGTAATACGGGACCCCACGGCTGAAAAGGAAGTGGGTAAATCGGAGCTGTTATCGGCACCGCCGGCATCTTTAAACGTCGTTTGAGGGGTTGGGCTTGCCCGTGCCAAGCCCTCCGGGGGAGAGAGGCAGGTTTGCACTTCAAGGGGGTCTCCCCGGTCCCGCAGACACGATGGAGCCAGGGGCTATAGACATTTGCCAGACGTGTGAACTTTCCTCCATGCTGGCAGCTGTTATCTCTGCTCGATTCCCACTTTGATGTGGGTTCACACTTGCAAACGAGCCGACCCGGGACCGGAGCGCACATATAAGAGTGGGCCGAGCTCGAGGTCCCCTAGCCTCTCTCACCATGAGCCAGGCACAACTCCCTTCGGCTGAGACCAAGCCCCAAGTGGTCAGGCCTCACATCTGCTGCGCACCTCCTCCACGCCCCCCCACCTCCCTCGGCAGTACCCCGCTCCTGGTCCGAGTTGAGCCTCGACGGGGCGGGCCGCGGCCGAGCCAGCCGGCGGACAGCAAGCGCTGCGCAGCCGAGCCCGGCCCAGACAGTCCCCGGGAGCCTACCGACGCGTGCCCGTCAGAGCCAGGTGGGTGAGGACGGACAGGGAGGAAGAAGAGGGAGTGGCGGGGCACAGGGGACCCTGGCTCTCGTCAGTGCAACGGCTTGTCAGACGAGGAGAGGAGGAGGCAGTCTCTCCAGCCGGGGAAAAGGCCTCACCGCTGCCCCTTTCTTCCTCGTTTGCAGTCCCCGACAGCGGCTGGCTGAGCGCCGACGAGTCCTCGGGCTACGAGAGCGAGAGCGCGGGAGGGGAGCGCTCCTCTGCGGCGGCTGAGGGAGAGAGCCCCGGACGGCAGCGGCGGGCGCGCACAGCCTTCACCTCGGAGCAGGTCTGCCGGTTGGAGAACACCTTCCAGCGCCAGAAGTACCTGGGCGCCTCGGAGCGGAGGAAGCTAGCGGCTGCCTTGCAACTCTCGGAGATCCAGGTGGGTTCCAGGGGAAGCGGATTCCGATTTCCGGGCTCGGCAGCCTTGCTTCGGTCTTCCTTGCGCTGAACAGACTTAGCTGTCTGTCTTCAGCTGGATTTATAAGGGCCCGTGGGTCGGGTATTAGTCTGGAACTTGGGGACACTCTCTAAAGGGAAGGTGTCGAGGTTCCTTTCTTTCTTAGTAAAGTAAGCTGCTTGTCCTCGATGTGCAGTGATCTGTGCAGACCTTGTGAACTTTGTATATATGATCTTGAAGACTCAAAGTGATTCATTAAAACTGCTGAACACAATCAGCCTTCCCTTCTACACCCCCCAGATCCTCTGCCTTCGGTCAACTAGGGTGAAAGTCCACCTTTGTCAGCTGAGGTCGAAAAAAATGGCAGAAGCAGCTGAAATACAATTGTTCATAGTGTACATGTTATTTTTAAGCAAAGTCTCAGATTTGTCTCCCTCACCCCCCCACCCTGCTCTTATCGTTGTTCAGATCAAGACCTGGTTTCAGAATAGGAGGATGAAACTGAAGAGGCAGATACAGGACAACCAGCACAGCCTCATGGCTCCTGCTTCGCTCTACAGCTTCACCCCGGGTACCTCCTCAGCTCTGTTCCAGGATGGGTTCTGCTACCAGAGACTCTTGCCTTTTACCCCGGTGCCCGCTGTGAAGTTCAGCTTCTCCTTTCCCAGATATGATGCACTGCAAAGTACCTACCACTTCATGCCAAATGCGCTGCCCTACTACCATCAACACTTTCTCCCACATCCTTCCTTCCATCCAGTTATTCAGAGCAAAATGGACAAGCAATGTCACCCTGTGTATGCATTGTAGTGAAAATGAAATGGGGCAGACAAAGGAGAAAAATATATGCTGTGATATATAATGTGCTTAGAGCCTCATGTCTGATTTGGAAGAGTATGTGTTTATTATTTTAAGTTAAAAGTAAAACCAAATAATTTAATATTTGTACTAAATGATATTAAAATTTTTTGAATGTGATGTCACTCTTAAAAATTTATTTATTTGATAGGATATGAATTTTTAAAGTAATCCAGAGAACTGGAGGGTGAAAAGCAATAGCAGAAATTGCTTTTGCAAAATTTCCCACAGTAAAGGGTGAAGTTATTAAGTTTAGACTAGATGGACATGTTAAAAGAACAGTTTTCACTGCATATAAATAAAACCTGAAGTTATACATGACAACTTGATATAGGCTGCACTCGTACAGTGTAGACAACCATCATCACCTGAATTTTGGTTTTGGGTAATGAAGGATTTATGTGTTTTAACACATCTTACCTGACTTTCTTATGCTTGTGCTGAGTGTTGTGGTTTAAGACCACTGCTGAACCCAGAACACTGAGGTATAGTCTGTTGTTGAGTGTGTTTGGGAGCCTGGGCCTTAATATTTGCATCACACTGTGCTTTTGGCTGAGCATGTCCTTCAGAAGGAAGAATAAGCTGCTGGTGAGTTTCTCTTCTGGATATTAATCAACGGATCACTTTCTATTTCCAGTCCCATTTTACATATAGAATCATTAGCTGTGTTAATCACAAACAAGATTAAGTCAGTGTACTTTAAACGGAAACTAAATGGTTTAAGCCTTCAGTATGGAAACATAAAGCTTTAAAATTAGCAAAACAAATACTTTGGTTTTCTTTTCTTTTTTTTTTTTTAAAAAACAAAAAAGCTCAATTTTATTTGGTTCATAGCCATATTGTTTAATGGGATTTTTCACCACTAGATGCCCATGATAACTGCTGATAACTGCACTTTTAAAATATTTTTATTTCATTTTTAGTGAATTGAACCCTTTTGAAGAATTATTTAAAGTGACTTGCTCAAATTTGTGTTTAGACAATCCTGAAAACCATTAATTTTAATTCTTCCTGGGATCTGTTTTTGGTCCTCTCCTGAAAGAGCTTGCTTAGAACTTCTTTCTTCTAATCTATTACACTTTAATGAAGTTTCTTTAATTCACCTCAAGACGTCTCCTAAACGCATTAGAAACCAAGTGGATTGATAGTTGAATTGTAATCTAAATTTTCCTTCTTTATCCTCCCAATCCAGTGAGCCGTTAAGTTTTGATTTGATAGCCTATGTGCTTCTCACTTGTGAAAGGACAGCTTGAAAATGATAAGGAGAATTTTCTCTGACAATGCTGTTGCAAACCAGGTATAGCCTTAACACCAAGAGGATCTATGTTGACGTGCTGGAATAAAATTTGCTGGTCGCTGGGGGAAGTGAGGTGCCTCTTCCCTGAATTGTACAGTCTGTTCAAAGGGCTGAGAAATGAATATGTTGTCCCTTCAGCAGCCCAGCTGCATCTTGGGAGTGGTGCTGTCTTAGTGTGGCACTGTGGGGCTGTGTGGTGGGGAAAATCCCTTCAATTGTCTCTTACCCTCCCCCTGGATAGGAAGATTTGGAGTGCTTGAGAGTAGGTTCAGAGAAAACCTCGCTGTGGCATGTTCAGGGATTTCCTTTTCATCAGAGGTTATAATCAGGCAGGAGATGAGACACAAGAGGTAGGAATTTGGATGAAACTTGTTCATACCCCCTTGTGCATCTCAATATCCCTCACGTCTATCAAAGACTATTTCAGCTTTGTCCTCTTTAGCTCCACAACAGTTAATGGAAAGGCACAAGGCTGTTGTAGGCCCTGTTTATCAACTTTTTTTTAGTTGTATTGTGTGGGTTGCCTTTTTTCTCCCTCTGACAATTGCAAAATATTCTAACCATTGCCTGATAAACAGATTAGGATGGTCAGGTGCAGGGAAGATGTAATCACACCTGCTGCAGTTGTTTTATACTGATGCAAGACCTCGTTTCTCATTATTCCTTGAAGGCTTAACTTTGCTATTCTTCATAAAGCTTGCTTTGGGAATTTTAGGAACATGCCTAACAGAATGTTGCTTTTTAAAACTAGCAAGGCTGTCAAGTTACAGCTGAAGCTTTAGAAGTAGTAAAATCGAAACAATCTCATTTTGAATGTTTCAAGAGACCTGAACTTGTGAACAACTCCAGTGTTTCCATCAGCAGATTCAAATTATACATATGTGTGTCATTGACATCAAAACACGTTCTTGCCAATTAATTCCTTAGCCTCACTTCTCTTTAAATGCATAGAGACAACTTTAGTTTTTTTTTTGAGAATACACAGATAAAAGAAAACACTGTAACAAAACTTTTTTTCAGTTTTGTTCATAGGGCTGCCACCTTTGGCAGCATTTTAATTTCAATGTATTTGCTATAGTTTACAAATCTTACTCTAAAACCCCACACAAGTTGAATGGCCGAAGTTTTTAACACTTGTCTGTTACATGACTAGTATGCAAACTGAAGTGTAAACAGTACACCATTTTTTTCTGTGGGGCTCCCCACATCATTATAGGTTGTTTTCTGAAAACAAACTTTTGGATAGGAAAATTTTTACAGAAGTTTCAATGCAGCATGGTGAAGACTGAAGGAATAAAAGGAAGTTTCAAGTCTTCTGCTTTTCTAGTATAAATAATTTCTCCTTTAACATAAACCCCAACATTTTATTAAAGCATTAAATTGAATCAACAATCTATTTCATGTAACAAAATAAGTTAAATACTTATTCTTAGAGATATTTGGCAGTTCTGATTTAGACTACAGGTAATCTTTGTCATTTTTAACGGGAAGGAAGGTATGGCTGGAATCTCAGTCTTTTATGGTCATCAGTTAGAGCCATTGCTGGAATTGCAGAGGAGTAACAAGATAATCCTGAGCTGGAAGGTAATAGTAATGCCAGACTTGAGAAAACTGGGTGAAGAGACTGAGCTGGAACAGAAAATAACAAGGCAGGGCTTGGCATAGCTGGGTGATGGGAAACTGGAGAGTCATAAGAGATGTTGACATCTGTCCCATGAGAATAGTTGGATGTAGCAATATCTGGGTAACAACAATAGGGCAAAAACAAGCCAGAGAAAAGAGCTTCCACTCTGGCATCTTGAGTCTGACGTTTAAACTTCATACGACGATTCTGGAACCAGGTTTTGATCTGAGGGGAAAAAAAGTTAAAATTGAAAAACAAGCCATTTGCCCTTTTTCCATATGGTAATATATCCTGAAATCGGACTATCAGAGTGACAGAATATATTAACAGTTATAAGAGTCAGAGCTAACAACATTGATCTATATTCAGTAGACCAATTGTCTCAGCATGCAGAGGAATCAAGATGGGACAACTCTGTGACACATGGCAAGACAATTACTCAATTGGACCAGGACTGTAACTCAAGGCTGGCACAGTGATTTTATTTTTTAAGATTTTACTTAAAAGTGTACTTGAAGTATTCGCTGTTCATTTGTGTATTGTCTTGGGCTTAACACACAACATGCACACAGTGGAGACAGAGCTGAAGCAGGGGTGTAAGCTCGATCGAGCTGGTTCTCTGCCAGAGGGGTAGGGCTGGCCAGCTCACCACCTGGAGCTGTCAGAGCCGCCGTCCCCCCCGAGGTTAATGCAGTGCCGGCCAAGGCAAGCAGCAGCCAAGAGCCCTTTTCCCTCCCGCAGCTTTCAGAAGGGGTGCTGAGCCCGTGTGCCCTCAGGCGGAGGCAGAGGGGAGCTCACCTGGCTCTGGGAGAGGTTGAGCACGGCGGCCAGCCGCCGCTTCTCGCTGGCTCCGATGTAGCGCTGCTCGCGGAAGCTCCGCTCCAGCTCCTGCAGCTGCGCGGCCGAGAACTTAGTGCGTGGCCGCCCTGTCCCGGAGCCGACCTCCGCTTCGCGCCTGGGGCTGCTGCGGTCCGCGACCTCCCGGTCCGGGATCGTGGCTGAGGGGACACGATGGGGAGTCAGGGCGGAGGGGGTGGGGAGGGGATGACGTAGGCAACGGCCGCACGTGCGGCTGCTGTCCCCCGACGGTGTCACGCGCGGCGACCGTTAGCCCAAAGGCCGCCACCAACGGTCCCGCAGCGCGACTCACCGCTGTTGGCCGCATTCTCTCGGCCGCCGATGTCCCCGGCCGGGGAGCAGGGAGCCGCGGCTGTGGGCCAGGCCCCGGCGCTACTGCTCTGGGCCAGCCACTCCACTGAGAAAGGCCCCTTCTCCATCTCCCCCGCTGCTGCCGGTCCCCGCTCACTGAGGCCTCCCCTGCTCTGGGGCAAACATTTAAAGCGCCTTCCGCGACGTGTTTTTTGAAAAGGCCGCAAAGCAGCAAATGAGGCAGAGGACAAAGGACCTCATTGAGAGGTGCTTTAATCGCCCCTTTCAGGTGATTGTTACATCCGCCTAATCTCTGAACGCAGCAGTTAGCACGGCTCAAGGCTACCTGACCTGGCGCCAAGTTCAGCTGAGTAGTCTCTTGACCACGTAGCTGCTGGTAATTGCATCATTGCCAGTGCTTTTTATGCTGCCCAAGCTGGCCTCGACTCTCGAACCACGCCGTGATTTTCTTTTATCTCTCTGTATGAAGGACAAGGATTCAGACGGTACTGGTAACAAAGGAGGATATATGGAGGCCTTTTTTATGAGACTTAAACCCAAAGCTGGAGTCTCTTGTGCCTGTTTGATGCAAAGTTTGGAATATTCCTGTTGCCTTTCTAGAGGCAAAGGAGTGACTCAAGGTAAGAACAGGTAGTTCTTGAGCTTGCAAACAGGTAATATTGTGGAAAAACACTGATTCTAATATCTTCCCAATATGCCTATGAGTAACACACCACTCTTTACAAAGTCAAGGCATGTAATTAGTAATTAGTTGGAAATACATAGTTAAGTGCTTTTTCACTGCTGTCCATGAGGCAGAGTGCTGCAATTAGCACTCTTCTTTCGAAGCAGGAGGTACCGCTGTTGAATTCAGGTTATGCAGTACCAGAAACTTAACAAAATATTCTAGGAGCGAAGTTTGAAACCAGATCGCAGTGGCGTTAGCCTGGCAATTTGTTAGGTCATTAGTTGAAAGTAGGGTGGAAAGTTTTGATTCATCTAAAAGGTAGTAGAATAAGTTAATTCTTATTAATTTACTTAAGAATGAAATTGAGTAGTACCCACTTGTATTTCAAGCTATTGGTCAGAATCAGAAACACTGGGAAAATTACTAATTATCTTGAATTCATATGTTCATGTCTTAAAACACTATTTCCTTTCTCTAAACCCCAAGAATGAAATGTGTGCATTTCAAAGTAAACAGTTCAGCTGTTCTTATAAAGTAGATCAAAGAGGAGGAGTGTAAACTCTGTTCAGAGGCAGTCTGTTCAAGGATGATTCAGATAAGGGTGAGAAAGAACCACTTTTACGGCCTGAAGTGGGCCTGGGATGGCACAGTCCTTATCCTCTGCAAACACAGGCTAACACATTTACAGGTTGTTTCGGTAAACAGTCACTACTGCCTGAGTTTATACAGTCGCAGATAATGAACTAGCTTTCACAAAGAACTGAACGTGCTTGAGACAACATGTTAACTCTTAGACTTCAAAGAACTTCACCTTTTATGAACGGTGATGTATTTGTAGTGAGATGGCAAAAGTCAGATAATGCTACTCTTCTAGCTCTTTTTCTTGAAGGGTTTTCTACATTTTCTCAGACAGGAATATTATTTTCCCCTATAAATATAATAAGATTTGCATGCTTTTTTGTTAAGTGTGCAAATTAACTTTTGCACACTTGACAAAAGTTTTTAGACACTGACTTTGAATATTCTTCATATGTACATCTGCAGTTGTAAATTTTTTTTGTTCTCCTTGTAATAATGAGAAAAAAAAAAAAAACTAGCAGCATGAAACTTCCAGGAGGTGCTTAGATAAGCTCCAAAGAAATGACCGTGCATAGCTGGTATTTATGTTTTATTGAAAATCTTATGTGAATAGACTAAAAGGGTTGACAGTGGCATTGTCTTTAGATGCTTCTAATTCCATGATCAGCAATCTACAGCTTTTAAAAACAATTAAGATGCAAGTTAGGAGTTACAGTTCTGTTTCGTTTTTTTTTTTTTTTTTTTGGTTTTTTTTTTTTTTTTTTTTTTTTTTTTTTTTTTTT